>CAUYSK010015361.1:0-12134 GCA_963575035.1 Avahi laniger | reverse complement strand
AGCAACCTCAGACTCCTGGGCTCAAGCGATCCTCCTGCCTCAGCCTCCCGAGTAGCTGGGACTACAGGCATGCGCCACCATGCCCGGCTAGTTTTTTCTATATATTTTTAGCTGTCCAATTAATTTCTTTCTATTTTTGGTAGAGATGGGGTCTCGCTCTTGCTCAGGCTGGTCTCGAACTCCTGAGCTCAAACAATCCGCCCACCTCGGCCTCCCAGAGTGCTAGATTACAGGCGTGAACCACCGCGCCCGGCCTACATAATACCTTTAAAGTGCCTTTTTAAAAATTTTTAAAAGTTTTAATTATTATGGGTACATAATAGTTGTATATCTTTATAGGGTACGTGTGATGTTTTGATACAGGCATACAATGGGAATTAATTGTATCGGGGCAATTGGGTATCCATAAAGTGCTTTTATATGCGCTATGTCACCTGCTTCTCACAAGAACTCTATCACGTGGTAAGAGCAGATGTTATTCATTATTATTATGCTTCTCTCCATTTTACAGATGGAGGAGGCTGAGACTCAGAAGGGTGGAATGATTTTTCCCAAGGTCTTGCAGCTAGTTAATGGCAGACCCAGAACCAGAACCCAGGCCTCTTGAGTTCGGGTGACCAAAATCTTTGTTGGGTAGTTTGCTTTGTAATCATTAGTTTAGTCCTTCCTCCAAGAAGATTCTGGGTGGACATGCGCTCACCGTGGCGTGGCAGGTGGGGACCAGTGAGGGTTTGACCCCGGGCAGGCCTAATTTTGTCCACAAGTAAAGTTGGCCACTGCCTACAGGGCTTGATCTTGCTGACCTCTGCTCAGACCTCCTTGAGGCTGGCCCTCACCTCTGCACGAAGCCCCCTCGCCTTAGCACGCCGGAGAAGGCTGGAGCTCGGGTTGACGGGGACTGGTCTTGCCGTCCTTGTTCTCTCCCAGCACTAAGCCTGGCCGTTGGGGGTCCATGAAATGTTTGCTGACTAAGGCGTTTTAAGGGTCGAAGCCCGCTCTCTCTGATGTTCTGCTCTCTTTCCTCGGCCACTGTCACACGTAGCAATTTCCTGTCATCCAAGCAACCCCTTGAGCCTTGTTACTCGGAGTGCATATCAAGGAGTTGGGAGCTCCAGCTCTTAAACACAAATCGGCAGGACTTTGGGGAGTGGAGTCCTGCCTGGGGCAGTGAGGGTTTTGTTCCTGCTCAAATAACAACAAAACCACATCAAAGTTTGGAAAAGTGAACAAAGCAACAAAAATGACCCGAATCTTACAACTCTAACACAACTGTTACTTTCAGAATTCCCTTCCCCTAGATTCTCTCCCTCCCCTCCATCATGAAAGTAACACAAGATCCTTGTAATATTTTTAAAGTCACCTATTGTCTCACACCTAGAGTCAACAACTGAAAACATTTTGCATATTTCCTTCCAGTCTTTTTCAATAAGTTGTTTAATAATTGAGATTATACAGAATATACAATTCTCTTAGTATTTCTTATGTCATGGAATTTTTCTAATAATGAAAGCAATATATGTTTATTATAGAAATTTCTGGACAAAATTACAAAAAAGAAAGAAAGAAAAATGACCTAGAATGTTTCTTTTGCAGTCAGAAATTTTACCATGCATTTATTTTACACAGTTGTAATCCTACTGAATATGCAATACATAATTTTTTAAGTCTTTTCCCTACTTAGAAGCATTTTTACATGTTGCCTCATAATCTTTATAGTTATTTTTTATTTTAATGTTTAATAGGTAACACATTTACATGATACGGTATTCAAAAGACTCACATGATACTCAGTGGAAAGGTTTCTTTCCACCCCCTTCTCCCGTTTGTGCGTGCCTCCTGCTAGGCGCTCCCATGGCTACCTGATTCGGTGCCTCCTCCGTCCTCCGTGAAGGCTCCTTCTAAGCACTGTCTAAAACACAAACACACGCATATTTAAATGCATTCCGTCCCTGTCCCCCATTTTTTTTACACAAAGAATAATGAGCTATACAGTCCTCACACATTCCTTTTTAACTCAACAGTGTATCTTGGATGTCTTCCTATTTATATTCAGAGATGGCTTCCTCACTCTTTTATTTTTATTTCTATGTTTTCACGGTAGCATAGGCGTCCACTCCACGTAGGTATTCCACAGCTTACTAAACTGGGCCTCTGTAGATGGACACTTAAGGTATTTCCAATCTGATGAAACCACACTGCAGTGACTGTCATCGTACTTCTATCACTTCACATGTGCGAGCAGCCCTCTGTCAAATAAATGCCTAGAAGTGGAAGGGCAGGGTCAGAAAGTACACGCGTTTATAATTTTGCCGGATATGGCCGAATTGTCCTAGGATAGCAGCACACTATTTAACCTTGCATCCACCCTTAATTACTTTCTCCATCTTCTGTTATCCCTAAATAACAGAGTGAGGAGCCAGCTTCAGGCATGAACCAGTTTCTCTTTCTGTGCACCCATGTGTAATCTGCAATACACTGAAGCCCTGTTGGGAGACACGCACTTGCTGGGTGCTGGGAAACAGACATGCAGAAGACAGAGGTGTCCTTGGGAGCCGGTCTGGGAGCTGGGGGTGGGCAGGCCAGCAGGAAGGGCTGTGCAAGGAGAGCCCTACGCCGGCCCACCAGGCCCTAAACTCCTATGGAAGAATTGACCTCCTTACCCCAGCACCCAGCGGAGCAGGGCATATCGCAGGTACCCGACACTCTGAGTGGATGGGTGATTAAATCTTCGAATGTCTCGTGTGGAGGGAGGAGGGAAAGGCCCCAGAGTGGGGCATCGGGCAGGGCAGGTTTCACAGAGGAGGAAGAACATTTTAGGACTATTTTTTGAGGGTCAATTTCACCACTTGAAACTGAGTCAGAGGGGCTAAATATTTCTTGGCCTCCTGACTCACAAAGCACAGGGATCGGCAGCGGGCAGGGTGACAGGAATGATCTGAGGGCAGACCTGAGTGGGTGGAGTTTGGGTGTCCTCTGATTAGCCCTGCACAGTGGGCATCTCCAAAATAAGGCAGAGGGTCCCTGAGTGGAGACAGAGGAGGAAGAGGGAGGATGCTAGTGAGGGCTGCCAAAGAGAAGTTCCCCATTTCCCTGCTCTGCCACCGAGCGCGGCCGCTGTGCAGGGCGCGACCGTCCTCCCTGCCCTGCCGCAGACTAGGGCACACCCTGTGCAGTCCGGAGTCCGCACCCTCCCGGTGCAAGCTGCGGGAAGGATGCCCACCCCTGCCCCACCAGCCAGATTCCAAACTCCGGAAACTGGTCTGATGGTTTGGAAACTCCAGCTGCATCCCCGGGAACGCAGGTGCCCAATTCTCTATTTGGGGAAGGAAACCAGCATGGTTTCAGCTCTTCTGGCTCATTTCCTAGACTTTAAGAAAGATAGCAGAGTAAAAGATCTGATTCTTACAAAAAATCAAGTACCAGCGAAGTCCACCCCTGCCTAACAGACAAGGAAACTTAGGCCCAGAAAGGTGGAGTGGGCGCCTGAGGTCACACGGAGAGTTAGAGGCAGAGCCAGACCTGGAAACTGGGCTCCTGACTCTGTATCCAGTGCTCTCTGCTCTGAACCAGGGGACGAACATCAGGATGGCGACCTGGACATGGCTCTGGGGAACCAGACAGGGGAGAACAATGCCATGGCTGGAGGTGGGTTCAGAGCTGGTTGGGGATGGGGGTGATCTGTCTACGACTGTCCCAGTTGCCGGTTCCCTCCAGGAATTCCAGATAGTTCACTCATGTCCAAGTTCCCTGCTTGGGAGCAGAGCTGCCAGCGTGAATTTCAGAGAGACGCCAGTCCAGAAAACTGAGGCATAGCAGGGAGAGAAGCCGCCTGCTGAGGGATGGGTCTGCCAGGCCATCGTGAGGGGCGGCTGTCCTGGCCCTGCCCTCAAAAGGGGCCCAGGCTGGCTTCTAGCAGTGACTGAGGGCTTGCGGGCAATGTTCCCGGGTACCCAGCCAGAGGAGGAAGGGATGGCAGCCAGCCCAGACATCCCCTGTCCCCTGGACAAAGGGCGGGACCTTCTTCTCCTGGCCTCTTTGGAAGCTCCTTGCAGTGTTTACCAAAACTTGCTTTTACCTGCCTAAAATCCTTAAGAGTCTCACCTTGGGATTTAGCCTCTGAAATAGCCTTCTGGGTACTCCTGGGCCCCTGGCCTCCTGGCAGCCAGGGATTTCTCGGTGGTGAGGGACGTGTGACTTCCTTTCCCCTGAGGCAGAAGAGGAAGAAAGCAATTCACCTCTAGAGCAGAAGGACCTGAATGAAACAGTGGTCCTCACAGCACCCGCCGGTAGGTTCTTTAAGTCCTCTCCTACGGCGGGGACAGTGAGGCCCAGAGAAGTCATGTCATTTGCCCCAGGACACAGAAATGAAAGACCCCAATGACAGGGCTCCGTGGGTATTTGCCCGGACAAAGTGACTCCCGCCCACTGCAGGTCCTCACCCCGAGGGCCCAGCCCCGACATGCACGCACAGGCCTGGGGCCTCCCCAGCAGCCCGCTACCTCTTTAACCGTAAACTCACCCAGAAAGAAACTGGGAACTACTGATACATCGGCGTTTTCGAAACTCACGGTGAGAAATGCGTTTAACATCACAATACAGTAACCAGACACACAGACATAATTCATAGCACTTAGAATAATCTGTAATTTATTTATTTATAAATTTATTTATTTATAAATTTATAAATACGTATAAATAAATAAATAAAATTTATTTATTTATAAATACGTAAGACAAAACACAAGTAACGTGAAATAACACCTGAACTGCCTGAGAAGCGCTCTGGCATCTTCCGTTCTCTGCTGTTCTGTCTCATTATTTCTGAAAAGTGCTCATGCGTCTCACTCAATTGTTTTCATGACTTGAATTCTGAAAAGCATCTTGGTGGATAGCAGCTTGGGTCCCCCTCCCTTGTCTGCAGTGAGGACGGAAGTCTGATGTCGCGCACCTCGTGCCTGGCATTGAACTGCGCCCCGTGGGAACACAGGAAAAGCTGGGCCTGCCTGGACCTCACCCTCACGTCGCTTATGGGCACGTGAACGAGACCTGGCACACGCAGAACAAGGCCACAGTGAATTCAAGGCAGAGTTGGTGCCTCTGAAGAGCGTTAGTGTTTACTAGAGCTGCAGTCACGAAACACCGCAGACTGGATGGTTTAAACAACAGGAATTCGTTTTCTCACAGTTCTGGAGGCTGGCAGTCCAAGATCCAGGTGACAGCAGGGTGGCATGTCCCGAGGCCGGTCTCCCTGGCTTGCAGATGGCTGCCCTCCTGCTGCCCCTCCACGTGGCTGTCCCTCTGTGCACGCGCGTCTCTGGTGTCTCCTCGTGTGTCCAGATTTCCTCTTCTTATAGGACACCAGTCATATTGGATTGGAGCCCACCCTAATGGCCTCATTTTACCTTAATTGTCTTGTGCTTTGTTTTGTTTTAAGAGATGATGTCTCTCTATGTTGCCCAGGCTGGATTCGAGCTGCTGGGCTCAAGCGATCCTCCTGCCTCAGCCTCCCGAGTAGCTGGGACTACAGGCATGCGTCACCATGCCCAGTTTAACTGCCTCTTTAAAGACTCTATCTCCAAATAATCACATTCAAAGGTACTGGGGTTAGGACTTCAACAAATGAATTTGGGAGAGACAGTTCAGTCCATAACAAGGACCTACTGTGCATGCAGCACATCAGCTCGTGTGTCTTCATCCCAGCTCGGGCACTGTGGGCCTTATTCCTGCTTTAAATATGAGGAGGCTGGCGTTGGGATCAGCGGGTAATGGCTCACAGTCTGCCGGCCGACAAGGGATGTCACAGCATCTGCGTTCACCCTTGTGGCATCTGAGTTCATGCTCTGCCCCTCGCGTATCGCCTTCCGTGGTTGGAGCAGGTGGAGCTGGCCTGAGTTTTAAAAGGCCGGCCTGCCGGGCAGGTGGGAGATGAGTGAGGCAGGAAGAGAGGGAGGAGGAAGAGCCTGGGCAGGGCCTCGTAGCTTTGTCCAGACAGGAGGAAGAGGAGAGGGCTTTCCAGGCCAGGGTGGTGGGAGTGGGAGGGGCCCATGAGAGACTCCAGTCTGCGCCTCCCATTTCAATGGGGAGGAAAGCGAGGCCGGAGGGGGCAGTGACGTGACGCTGGCACGTCGTCTCTCTCCTGAAGCCTTGTCTGCTCCCTCTCCTCAAGCCGGGCAGTGCCGTCCGTTCCTCTGTGTCCCTGGAGGGCCACTGTGCCATTCAGAAGGCAGAGTCGGGTGTCTGCAGGATTGTCTAGACACGAGACGCTGAAGGAGGTGGGGCAGTAGTCTCAACCTCATGCCCCTGACCTCTAATGGTGCGTAAAGGTGAGCACCGCAGCGGAGGAAGACACAGGAATGCAACTGCTGGTTGCACACACTCGTAGAGCTTGAGAGTATAGAATATATACATCCTTTTCCCGCATTTTTCAAACTTTCCACACAGAGAGACACCCATCAGCCAACGTGGAGTCAGAGGGGCTCTCTCTTTGGGCTCCTCTCCCCTCCTTCCCTGCATCCACTGGAATTCTCCAAGTCCTCCCACGCTTCTTTGAGTGAGGTTTTTGCTGGACAAACCCATCTTTTTTTGGCTAAAGTCGATCACCTCTCACAGTGCCTATTATTTTGCTAAAAGACCTGTCCAGTGGTATGCTGGTAAATATTGAACAACCAACTCTCCGGGGGGAAAAAAGATATATCCACAACCCTGAAAGAATCAATAATCACAAAATGTAGTAATATAACTAGGAAGCAATGATTGTGAGTCTATATTATCTTTGTATTTAATATAATTTATTTAATTCTGAGTTTATATCATATATTCTCAACGGGGGCAAAAATTCATTCTTAGTGGGGAATTAAAAAAATCTCGGAGGCCGGGAGCGGTGGCTCACGCCTGTAATTCTAGCACTCTGGGAGGCCGAGGTGGGCGGATCGTTCTGAGCTCAGGAGTTCGAGACCAGCCTGAGCAAGAGCGAGACCCCATCTCTACCAAAAAATAGAAAGAAATTAATTGGACAGCTAAAAATATATCTAGAAAAAAAACTAGCCGGGCATGGTGGCTCATGCCTGTAGTCCCAGCTACTTGGGAGACTGAGACAGTAGGATTGCCTGAGCCCAGGAGTTTGAGGTTGCTGTGAGCTAGGCTGATGCCACGGCACTCGCCCCAGGCAAGAGAGTGAGACTCTGTCTCAAAAAAAAAAAAAAAAGTCAAAAGCTGAAAGGAAATTTGATAACATCAAATTAAAACTTTTGCAAGAACACATAAAAAGTTCAAATAAAACAAAAATTGGAAGAAATATTTGTAAAGATAACATATAAAGGATTGATATCCAGAACATAAAGAACCAAAAAGAATCTATAGGTAAAATACAAGCAATAAAATGGGCAATAAATACAGAAAAGGAATGTCAATGGCCATACATAAAATATATGGAAAAGTACTTACTCTAAATAGTAACCAGAGAAATGCATTCTCATACCATAGTACCCTTTAAACTCATTAGATAGGCAAAAATTATACAGTTTGATAATAAAATACAAATGGCTGACAGTGTGAGGAAATAGATATTAATACTTTTAGACCCACCATGAGAATATGTCATTTGGGCTACATCTACTAAAATTAGAAATATTCATACATTGTGACTCAGGATTTGCCCTAGAGAAACATTTGTGCATGAGCTCAAGGAGCCTTGTACAAGGATATTCCTTACAGTATTGTTAATGTAAAAAACAAAAGAGAAAAGAATATATGAATGGCTAAGTAATCTATGATGCATCCATAGTGTGGAACACCCTGAGAAATCAAAAAGAATGACGTAGATCTCTATTTACTGACATGGGACTCTTTCCAGGTTGCAGAGAGAAAAAAAGCCCATGTTGCCTAATACTATGTATCAAATGATTCCACACATAAACAAAACACCACTTTATATTTTCAATGGATACATGTATAATTGTGTAAATGCATAACAAAAGGTGGGGAAGGAGACATGCCAAAGTGGTAATAGTGGTTCCCTCTGGGAAGGAACGTGGGATCGGAGGTGGTGGTCAAGAGAGACTGCATCTTATCTGTAATGTTCTCATACATGTTGTGCTCAGTTGTCACTTGTGGCTGCCCAATTTTGTTTGAACACCCAGCCTATATTTGTATAGTGAGTATACTGTGAATCTCATCTGCCCAACGTAGATTCCAAAAATCTTGCTTTCCCAGCAAGGGAAATGGCCTCTGAATGGCCCTGGAGTGCGAGGGTTATTTGTACCCTACAACTGAGGATGTCCTTAATAATCAGGTAGATAAAACGACCAACTCTGTGGATGTCAGTCAGGTTTTTTTCAGGCACCTCTGTGCTCGCTTAATGGCTTCATAACAAAGTTATCACGGGGGCAGGGCAGAATTTACGTATGGACTCAGCAACATGAACTTCCCTGCACCCAAACTTCCCTGGCTATTGGCACATTTGAGTTTGCCAGCAGAAGTGACCAACCCTAAGCACTTAATAGGGTGACCTATCCCTGAGTGTACTAGTCAGCCACCTGGTGGTAGGCTGATTACATTGGACCCCTTCCATCATGAAAGAGACAATTTATCCTCACAAGATGAGACGTTCTTCAAAATATGGCTTTTCCTTCTCTTCTCACCATTCTCCTGCCAGTAACATCATCAGTGGACTTACTGAATGTCTTGTCCCCCGCCATGCATTCTTAAACTATATTACTTTTGACTAAGGAGCTTGATTTACCACAAAAATATTGGGCAATGGTTGGTTGAATTCAAAGGATTTGCCACATTTACAGAATATTATATTTTTCCATATTTACAAAACATTAGCATGGCCTACTGAAGGTTTAGTTATGGCTGAGTTTGTCCTAAGCAGTGTGGCATATGTTCTGAAGCAGTGACCAATAACTAGACTCCCCATAGCCAGCTAGAAACCAGCCACTTTGAGCTTTGCTGGTTTAGAGGTCAAGGGAAAAATGCTTCCATTGAGGGACACCAGCAATGGTCCCACTGCACTGGAAGCTGAACTGATGATGATGTGGTAATTTTGGGCTTCTTATGACTCTGGATAAAGTAGGCAAGAAAGGATTATGCCTGGTAGGCTGGGATGACTGATACTGAAGATCAAGGGCCAGAGGACTCCTGCAATACGACGATGGGGGGGGGGAAGAAGGATTTCTTGAACATGAAGAACCTTTTGGACACCTAGTATTATCTCCAGTGGCATAAAGTTAATGAAATACTGCAGCAGCCTTACATGCACAGAACCACCAAGAGCTTAGATCTCTCACAAAGAAAATTGTGGGTTGATGACCTCCTACCAGCCCAGGTATTGGCTGAGGGCATGGAAACTTGGAATAGGTACTGGAGGAAGGAAATTATAACACCAACGGTGGCCTTAAGATCAACTGCAGAAATGAGGACCATAGTCACTTCCTGTATTTTCTTCCCTGCTGTGTCCTGCATACTTTTATATATAAACTACTTTTCTTTTTTTCTCTCCCTTTTCCTTATTAGTTAATATAGAGTGTGTTGGTGATGGTTATCTTTATTAAAGTGCATAGGTTTAGACTATCAGGACAAAATTACAACTGAACTGGAAAGGAGTAAACACTTGGGGCTGGATGCAGGAACTAATGAGACTTTGGATCTCCCCTCCTGGGGAGATGAGTGCATTTTCATTTGTATGAACGATTGTTCCATTTTCTTACACTGAAGCAGCAGTTCTCAAACTTTGCTGCATGTTGGAATTATCTGAGGGCTCCTGTTAAAGTGCAGATCCTGTTTCAGTAAATCTGGGACAGAGGCCAAGATTTTGCATTCACCATTTCCTAAGTGATGCTGATGATGCTGGTCCCTGGACCACATGGTGAACAGAAAAACACGTTACTGTTGTTGCTATTGTTGTTTAGAGTGAAGTCAACCAGCACTCGTGACTATCTCACATCTTTACAATATCTTCTCTAGATTTGCTAGTTTCCTACATTTGGAACACCTTGTTTCCCCAGAAATTCACTTCCGGCCTTCCTGGCAACCAGGGTGCAAATGTGCCCTAAATTATGCCAATCATCCACATCTGCGCTATATTTTTTTTTTTTTTTTTTTTTTTGAGACAGAGTCTCACTTTGCTGCCCTGGCTAGAGTGAGTGCCGTGGCGTCATCCTAGCTCACAGCAACCTCAAACTCCTGAGCTCAAGCAATCCTACTGTCTCAGCCTCCCAAGTAGCTGGGACTACAGGCATGTGCCACCATGCCCGGCTAATTTTTTTTTTTTCTATATATTTTTAGCTGTCCAATTAATTTCTTTCTATTTTTGGTAGAGACGGGGTCTCGCTCTTGCTCAGGCTGGTCTTGAACTCCTGAGCTCAAACAATCCACCCGCCTCAGCCTCCCAGAGTGCTAGCTAGGATTACAGGCGTGAGCCACTGCGCCCGGCCTGCACTAGATTTTGATTTGAACGTGAGTAGCCTGAGAAAACAGGCTTCATGTGGGAGCCTCCACACTGCTAATAAGGTGGCAGCAGAGGTGTCCAGTTTTAACAGAGACACTTCCCCTGGATGAGGCCAGTCCTGGGACTGGGTCTGACTACTCTTCCTGGAAGCTGGGCAATTAGCTTATTTCTCTGGCCTCCCTACATTTTGCGAGATAATCTAACATCCTCTAATAAATCCTGCTCTTCAATACTAGCCAGAGTGGATTCTGTCATTTGCAACAAAAAAATCCTAACACATAAAAATGAATAACTTGTGTAATTACAATTTAAGTTTAAAAAGAACAAAAGTGGTTTTACTGGAAAAATGAACTTTAAAAAAAGCAAAAGTAATTTAAGTGAGATGTCCATAAGGCACTTAGCATAATGTGTGGCATATAGAAGTACTTGATAAATGCTGTTGTTTTAAAAAGAAATTATTTTATTATTTTTATGGAAATGACACATCCTCATAAAATTCATTAATTACAGAAAAGTATACACAAATACCACCAGGTAGAGTATGGTTCTACATATCTCTGTCTAAAAATAGATGTAAGGACTTCGGAATGGAGAGGTGGACAGCTATAGTCAGAATTAAAGTTGCAAGAGTAGGATCAAAGTTCATGGTATTTTTAAAAGAAGATTAAAAATTTAAAATTTTATTAGCACTTAACAGATGAAAAAGTAAAACTGAAGGAATTCCTGAACTGCAGATATGTATCTTTTCACTACATAGGCCCTTCAGATTTGTATAAAATTTTAAAATATTTAGAAAACATTTAGCATGTCAGGGTCATTATTATTTTTTAGATAATACTGACTCTCAAGTATGAAAGATAAAAGGATAAACCCCTGTGAACTGAAAATAAAATCATAAGCCCTCTGCTAACTAAATGGACTCCTCTTGCCAAGGGGACCCCCAAACACCTTAACTGAGTTTGCAGCCATGATGGCATGGGAGAGATAAAGCACACTTCCACATGAACATAATTTCCTTTTCATAAATATTCATGATCCCTCCTATAGCTTGTTAAATATTTATATACATATTTGACCACCCTGCTCAGTATAAAATCTTGTTCCTTCTGTCCGTCTTTGAAGCATGTGTTCTTGTCTTCTGGCTGGGTTCTGCTTCCCAGCCTGTTGGAATGGCTGCTACCCTTCATGAGAAACAAAGCTTTCCTTTTTCCAAAATATTATATAAATCTCGTTAATTTTTTTTTAACAACCCAATATACTTGCTTTTGCTTTCCCGCCCTAATCTCCTCATTTGGGTTTTTTATACAATCTGTACTTTGCCAGGGTTTGTGACATTTACATTTTTCTACAATAACTTTCCCACTCATGGATTCAATGCCCACCGCCCGCCCTTTTGTTATAGCTTCTCTGTTCTTGAGTTCTTTATTTTGATTCATTTTTTGGAATGTTAAATTTATTTTCAGGTTTTTTTTTTTTTTTAAAGACAGGCTCATTGGGTGCTATACACTGCAAATTCTCTCATGCTTGTAGCCTTTATGCTTGGTTAGCCATTTTGTTGCAATAATATTTTTGGGTTACATCTTCTTTTCTTCAAAACTTAGAAGATTTGTCTTCTAGCATTGGAAACTGCTGTAGAGGCTTGAAGTTAGCCTCATTTTTCCTCCTTGTAGGTGACTTGCTTTTC
>CAUYSK010015358.1:0-17862 GCA_963575035.1 Avahi laniger | reverse complement strand
ATTATTGTTTGTCTTTTAGATCTACAATAATTTCCCTGCTCTCATCGATTATTTCCCAGCGACTTTTAACACATTATCTAACAATGCTGCTTTTATAAAAAGTTATATTTTGGAGAAAGTAAAAGAACACCAAGAATCGTTGGATGTTAACAACCCTCGGGACTTTATTGATTGTTTCCTGATCAAAATGGAGCAGGTAAGATGTTAAGAACATATGGACTCCACTCTGAACCCACATCTCCACTAGGGTAGGTGAAGAGAAATTTGCATCACAAGCCATAGTCTCTCAGATAGAGGAGAGCATGTGCTCCACTTTCCTTTGTCCCCGAAAGCTATGTGGCTCAAGGCACTTTCCCATTCTCTAGGGGCAGCCCGCCTTAGGAGTCAGAATTCTGGGAATTGTGCAGCTCTCCTGTACTTTCCATGACCTTTGGGTTATCACAGTCCGAGTGAGTGTTGGGGAATACTTGTGTGGGATCCAGTGACAAGGAGACTCCCTGGAAGGGGTAGAGCCACACAATGGATGCACCAACAGTATGGTGCCTGCCATCTGGGCTTGGGACTATGGTGGGGAAGCAGCCCCATGCGGACTGGCAGCCAGACACTCTGTACTTAAGAAGTTCTCAGTTTGCCAATGGTAGCATTTCTTGGGATCATGAGGGTAGAGGAGCTTGCTGACAGTTGGGGGGCCAGCTGATGCAAATATGAGCGGAGGAAAGGTATAAACCCACACCTACCCTTTCTGTGGGACTACAGATTCCTCAGGGCCAAAATCTTGCTCCGTTTTGTTCTGCTCTGCAACTTCTTCCTGTGGAATGTTCAGTATGTTCTGGCCCTCTTTCTTCATTCCACCTGGGCTATGCTTTTTCACTGAAACTTTTTCTTTATTCTGAGATAATCTGAGGATTGATGTCTTTAGTCAGCCAATTTGCCTCACTCCTCCAATATATTTATCTTCTGAAGAAAAAATTCAAAGTTTAACTCAAATTTTTGAAATAACCCAGACAGACAAAAATAAAGACAGCTGACAACAAAAGAATGAACAAAGAACATGTCGCATATCGGACACTGTAAAGCAACCACATATTTGAATATTGGGTGTTCTAGAAGGTAAGAGAGCCCAAACCTATTTAATGAAATAATAACTGAAAACTTTCCCAGTCTACCAATTGATTTAGACATCCAGTTACAGGAAGCTCAGAGATCCCCAAATAGATACAACCCCAAAACATCTCCATGGCACATTATAGCCAGACTGTCAAAAATTAAAGACAATAAGAGAATTCACCCCAGCAGGGTACCACTTCAGCTTACGTGTCGGGTGTATGATGCTCTAGGTAGTCAAGGCACCATTTCCTGGGATGCAGGTTGCTTTTTCAATTTAGACACCAGGGCGGTGTGTCTTTTCTGAACAGGAAAGGTATTGTTTTCCCAGGAGGGAGGGTACTGCTTTAGCTCAAGCACAGAGGAGTGTGACTGCTCTGGGTGGCCAAGGCACCATTTCCCTGGATGCCTGGCATTACTTCTGCTCTGGCACACGGTGATGGGATTCAGCAGCAGCTTGGAAGGTTATATGGAATGGCTCCGCCATAGTACTCTTCCCTTGACTGACCGTGTATAACTTCAGTTCAAATCCTGTAGGGCAGGGCATAGCATCAACTGGTAGGAGTTTTTGGAGCAGCTCCACAAATGCTCCAAAGTGTTTCCAAAGTTTCTGCTTCTGCCTGGGGACATGGGAGAAGTAGGTGGAGATACTCCACCTTTGCTTGGCCCTCAGGGAAGGGTATAACAGCTGCTTGAAGCTTGGCTTGGGGATGTCAGGCCACCACGTAAGGGTGGTTTGACAGTGGCTTAGCCTTAAGGATGAAGGGGAGCCATGGCTGCTCATTCCTGGAGCAAAATCCCCTCCAACTTTTGTTCCAGTTCCAAGGTAGTTTAACACAACAGCCATGCAGGGCACAGTTTCAGCTCCTTCTATTTGGCTAGCACAGCTATGTGGATTCCAGGCAACTCCCTCAGCTGGGTTTCATGCCTGTGAAGACTGCAGGGGTCCCCAGTGTTGAGAGCTGTAAGTGTTCAAAGTGTTGATGGGGGTTTGCTGGGATACTCTTGCTTACCTTTTTGTGGTAGGGATAAGTTCTTCCTGGTTTCTGGCTGATCCCAGTTGGGGAATGAGGTTGTGAAGGCCTAGTGTTTCTTTCTATCCTCTATATGTTTATTCTGAGTTTCAGTGTTACTGTTATTACTTTGATGTACTCATGCCCTCTCCTTTAGTTATTTTCATTAAAATGTAGTTGTATATTTATTGTTTTGGCTGTCTTTCAGAAGATGATGAGTGCTTGGAGTATCTAATTAGCCATTTTGCTGATATCACTGTCTGTCTTGTTTTTTGATGGTAGCCCTTCTAATGGTTGAGGCGGTATCTCATTGTGGTTTTTATTTACATTTCCCTAATGATTAGTGATGTTGGGCATTTTTTCATATACTAAAGGCCATTTATATACCCTCTTAGAAAAAATGACTATTCAAGTCCTGCGCCCATTTTTAAATTAGATTGTGTGCATGAAAATCTTCTAATGTGCTGTTAGACTCAATTTACTAGTATTTTGTAAAGAATTTTTGTATCTATATTCATAAGAGATATTGGTCTTTTGTTGTGGTATCTTTATCTGGCTTTGGTATTAGAGTAATGCTGGCCACATAGAGTGTATCGGGAAGGATTTCCTCTTTTTCTTTTTGGACAAATTTGAGTAATATTGGTTTCAATTCTTTTTTTTCTTTTACTTCAGCATATTATGGGAGTACAAATGTTTAGGTTACATATATTGCCCTTGCCCCACTCGAGTCAGAGCTTCAAGTGTGTCTGTCCCCCAGACGGTGCACACCGCACCCATTAGGTGTGAATATACCCATCCCCTCCTCCCCTCCCACCTGCCCGACACCCGATGAATGTTACCACTATATGTGCGCGTAAGTGTTGATCAGTTAATACCAATTTGATGGTGAGGGGTATAGTCTTTTGTGGTCCAAACTTTAGGGGCACGAAGGATGGGAGTCTCCAATCATATTTCTTCAGGCTCTGGCTAATCTCTGACTCCCCCCGTTTGTTCCTGTCCCCCAACTCACATGCTCTTATTCTCACGTTCTATTACTCTCTCCATTTAAAATCCCATTAAGTCCTTATTGCTACTTTTAGAGCCGATATTTGCTTAGATTTAGCCGCATACTTGTTGGTTTTGTTGCTCACTGTTCCTGCCTACATCTCTGAATGAAATCATTTTGTCTCTGAAATAATTTTCCTTCTTCTTGAAGACAATGTTTAGAATTTTATTTAATAAGAAATTGCTGGTGATGAATCCTCTCAGTTTTTGTCTGAGAATGTCTGATTATTATTTTATCTTCATTCTTAAAGAATTTAAGAAATACGAATAACGTATTTTACTAGCAATACAATGTTGGGTACATAGTTGTTTCCTTTGGGTACCTTGAAAATATAAATCCTTTCTTGTCTAACTTCTACTGTTTTTGTTGAGAAGTCAGTTGTCCATCTAATAGTGGTAAATAATTGTTTTGTAAATAATTTTCTCTCCACCTCTAGTTACTTTTAAAATAGTTTTTCTTCTCTTTGTTTTTATGCATTTTTATTATGATTTGTCTAGGTGTGATTTACTTTTTATTTATCTGGTTTGTTGTTTACTAAACTTTGTGACTTGCCTGTATATTGATTTTTTTCACCAGTGTTGGAAAATTCTCAGTCATTATATTTTCAAACATTGTTTCTGCTTTGCTCTTTTTCACCTCTTTTTCTGGTACTTCATGTATGTTAATGTTCTCACATAATTCTCCATATCTTATAGCTTTATTTTTCTTTCTCTGTACAGCAAACCTCATTTTCGGTATTTTCTTCTTGTCTATCTTCTACTTCATCAATTCTCTCTTCAGCTCTATTTTTAAAACTGCTGTTAAACTCATCCATCTAGGTTTTTTTTTTTAAATTCAGTTATTCTATTCTTTATTTCCAAAGTTCTGTTTGTTCCCTACAATCTTGTGCTCAGCAGTCCTGTCTATGCAGTACCATCCAGAGTTTTCTCAAAGTCCGGATCATTGAAAACCCTTCTCACAGTTATGGAGTCTGAAAAGTCCAAGGTCAAGGGGCTGCATCTGGTGAGGACCTTCTTGCTGGCAGACGAGCCCGCCGTGACCACCGTCTGCAAGCCAAGGGGCCTCTACGGGAACCACCCTGCCGACACCCCGATCGCGGACATCCAGCCTCCAGGATTGCAGAAATGTGAGAACAATAAACCTCTGTTGCTTAAACCACCTCAACTGTAGTATTTTGTTTTGGAATCCCTGCAGACTACTACAACGATGGTTTCTGCAAATCCTAAGTCACCACGATGAGATGATAATTTTCCCCCATTTCAGACATTTAACTGCACAGGGTACAATAGCGATTTTCAGAGAGGAGATCCAGAAACACGTTCAGAAGAGACAACATTGCTAAATAATCCTACCCCTTACCAATCTCACGGCCTCAAAATACGTGTGTGACAACAGTCGTCGCTAACGTCTCCCGAGTGCCACGCGCTGGGCCGCCCTACACCCCACGTTGGGGCCGCGCAGCAGCTCTCGGGAGCAGGAGCCAACTGTTCGGAACCACACGGATCCGTGAGACTAGGCGCCTTTGTCAGCTGCCTCATTGCGTCGTCATTCCCACCTTCCAGATGACAGAATTGTATGTGGAATTTTCTCCGAAAACGTTATTATCTTTGGCTTCTTAAAGGTGTCCACAGCTGAGATTATTCCTGTTAATGTCACCGATATCGGCACTAATAACTAAACGTCTTTGTAATTTGGGGAATTACTTCTCACCTTCAGAGATAACAGTAGGTAATTTTAGAAAGACAGAATGTGCCTTCCCGGGGCCCTGGGCCCCCCGCGCTGCTCCTGCCCCACTAGCTGGACACAGTCATCGCCAGATTGTCACCCCCAAGCCTGGGGAGGGACGGCGAGTATGGGTCCATTCCCACTCCCTGAGTTCTCTCGCTGCTTTTAACCTTAGCACATAGGAGATGACAAGCAATGCCGCATCTGTTTTCCCAAGTGAACCAAAGAACAAACGTGCACTTCCTCTTTCGGGCTGGTCGTGGCTGGAGTAAAGCTCACGATTCTGCTCTGAAATCAAGTGGTTTCACCGTCGGGGACTCGATCACAGCAGGACCATCCTCCAGCTTCCGCGCAAAACCACCGAAGGATCCAGGCACCCCTGGGCTCCCCCGGCCTCCCTCCCCCATCGTTTCTGTTGTTGCAGGAAGACGTTTTAGGACCCCACTGTGGACTCCCCACGGCACAGACGGGGCCTGGCGGCCCCTCCTGGGAGCGCTGGGGCTCGGACGAGGCGATCCGATGGGCAGATCCATCACTTTCCCGCCATCCCGGGATCCAGGGGGGACCACTCTCCCACTCTTGCGTCGTTGGTTTCCACAGCTCTTCTCCTCACTTTCGGCAGCGGGAGTCTTGAGCAGGTTCTCCGCTGCCCTTGTGGGAGGTGAAGGGACGGGGGGACAGGTGCTGGTGAGGGCTGGGCCCGCAGCGCCCGCCCCGGGCTGCTGGTCAGGTCTCAGGGACGTGTCCCGGAACTCGCCACCTCCCTCCCCCTCTGGGATGGTCTGTCCGCAGCCAAGCCCCCTCCCACGGCCTACTGACTCTCCTCCAGCCGCCACCTCCAGGAAGGGGAGCCGAGTCCAGAGCATGCAGGGGTGAGGCTGGAGGGACGGCGGTGTGAAGGCAGCAGGGGTGGGGAGGCCGTCCTGGCCGCTGTCCTTGGCTCAGGGAAGAAGGAAAGGCTGCCCAGCCCCACAGTGGAAAGTCCTAGGAAGCACAGAAGCTGCCCTGGGAAGCCCCGTCTCAAGACCTATGGACGCCTTGAGACCTTGTCAGGACCCCGGGAGCGCTGGGTGGCCAAGGTCACTCTGTCGCCCACCTGCCTGCTTCCAGCCTGGAGAACTCCAGAAACAGAGTCCCATCTGGCATGAACAGTGGGAACATTTTCATTTCGTTTTCCAGGTTCCTCTTTCCCACCAGGGCCCGGGGTTCCCCGTACAACCGTGCCCCATCCCAGCCTCGTGACACATTGAGGCGACTTGGGGCGGGGAGGGTCAGTGGCTTCATGAGGCCCTCGAGGCAGGTCACCCTCCCAGCCTTGCCCGCTGCGAGCCGGGTCTGCTCCACCCACTTCTGGCCCACGCAACAGTGGTCTCCTGTGCTCGCTGGGCCTGCAAGGAAACTGAGGCACGGTGAGGGGAGAGCCCTTCTCAGTGTCACGTGACAAGGAAGTGGCTGCCTGAGAACTCAAGTTTTCTACCTCAGTGCTCCAAAGTGTTCACGTCCTAGAGCAGGACAAACTCTCCTGAGAACGGCTCTGTCCTTTAGGGAAGCCAGGACACGGGGCCACCACTCAGGCCACTGGGTGGGCAGGGGGAGGAAGGACGGCCAGGGTGCACCCCGAGGGCCGTCCTTGTCCCTGGGTCCCTCTGCAGGCTACTCCGGGATCCCAGAGGTGGCTCTCTGACGTCCCCAGCGCCTGCTGCCAGCCTGGGTCTGCAGCGCACCATGGGTGTGAGGAACTTCCCACCCCATCGCCCACTTGGCTCCTGGCACCTGCAGCCACGGGGCTCGGGTGACGGAGAAGCTGCTCCTGAAGGCAGGGGGTTGTGGCTCTCCCTCCTCTTTCAGGCGCCTGGGGGGCCCGTCACTGCCTGAAGTCCCCTGGAGCTCTCCCTGGCACCCTTTTGTCCTGTCAGGGGGTGGCACAGGGCCCCATGCGCCTGGCCAGCCCTGCCGCGGTGCCGCTCGCTGTGCCCTGCTGGGGTTGCCATGGGCACAGACCCCCAGGAGCTGAGAACAAGAGCCGCCCGCGGGGTCTGCTCCCGAGGCTGCCAACTCCAAGCTGCTCATTATGCTGCATGTTTTTGTTTTAAATTACCTTCCCCCGGAGTGAGAGCGTGTTTTATTCCCACTCTAAGTACTGTTGACAGATGTGTTAATTCATGTATTTAAACAGATATTTAGCGACCGGCAGAAGATCCAGCTAAAAACAGGTCATCTTTCTAAACAGGCTCTTTAACATCGGCTGCTGCTCGTGGCTATTGGCGTGGGACGTGGTGCGGTGGTTTCCGAGGGAGGCCACTTGAGTGGGGACAGCAGGCCCCAGGTGCAGGCAGCAAGAGGGTGTGCCCTCTGCGGGGCACAGGCAGCCCCTGGGCCACCAGGGCACCGGAGGGGCAGCAGCCGGGCATCAGGGTCTCTGCTCCAGGGGGCCGGTTCACGCTTGGCTTTGCCATTTGCAAAATGAGGGGTTTGAACTGAATGATCTCAAAAGTGCCCTTTAATCCCAGGAAAGCGCGGAGGCTCCAGGATGGGGGGGAAGGGGACACGGCTGCTCCAGGCGCTTCATGGTGCTGAGGTCCCGGCCAGGATTGATGCCCCCACCTACCCTTGGGGGTTGCGGCCCGTTTCCGGGGAGTGCAGCTCACCCCAGAGAAGGAAGGGCTGGGGCTCCGGGACAGAGACAGCTGAGTGGCTGGAGCCCTCGGGCTGACACTGCTGCTCTCTGGGGCCCCTTGGTCCCTCCCACTCGGCTGCAGGTGCTGGGAGTGGAGCCAGGAGGAGCTCGGACCTGGACTCCGGGGCAGCAGTGACCCACCGTCTAAGAGGCTGGCCCCATTCTTGTCCTCAACTATAGACAAGGAACCTGGAGACCAGATGGGGAGGAGCTGGCCTCGGGCTCCCACCCAGACTGGCGGAGGGTTTGACCCAGGCCTTGGGGTCAAGCCCTTGGGCCTCCTTTGTGGTGGTGGGTATGGATACCATCCTCTGTCCCTTACTGTGGAAGGGGCGTCCCAGCATTCCCCAGGCCACTGGGTCCTTAAAAATTGAACTGATGCTGCTGGCCCCGAAATCTCTGAGGAGTTCCTCTCCCATCCTCCAGAGCACCCCGCCTTACCAGAGGCCCCGGCTTCCTGGACGTGCTCTATTCGTGTATCCGTCTGGCTACCACGGCATCGTCAGTGTAGCGACCGCCGTGCGATCTGCAGTGCCCGGCATCATCTGGTCGTGGGTAGGTTGTGCTATGGCTTGAGTGTGTCCCTCCAAAATTCAGGTGTTGAAACTCACTGGCCAACGTGGTGGTATTAAGAGGTGGGGGCTTTCAGAGCCCAGGAGGCCCCCTCCTGAGTGGCACTAGGCCCGTCTGAAGGAGGCGTCGTGCAGCCGTTGGCCCTGTTTGCCCTTTGCCTTCTGCCGCACGTGGACACAGCGACCGTCCCCTCTGGACGCTGCAGCGTGCGGGGCTGAGCTGGGGTGTGGTGGGGATGAGGAGCGCAGGGCGGCACTGGTGCAGCGTCAGCGTAAAGTTGGCGTCTACGCCACGGGGCTGGGACAGAGGCCAGGGACGGGTCGCGTTCAGCATCTGGAAGGCGCTGGGCGTGGGAGGAGCAGTCGGGAGGTGACCTGGACCCCAGAGGAGCCTGGAGCCGGGTGACGGAGTCGGCTGTGGAGCAGTCCTGGCCTCGCCAGTGCTCCTGGAAGGCCCAGGGAGGGGCGGTGCTGGCCTCGCATCTGCCAGTGTGGAAGTCATCTGCCACCAGCAGTTGCTGCCGTGGCCCGCGGGGGCTCCCGGCTCCAAGCATCTGAGGCCTCTGGGTCTGTTCTGACCCCCGTCGTCTCAGCGGCCCCAGGAGGAGCCCGGCTTCTGACGCAGACGGGGGTGGAAGTCCCAGAGGGCGACGGTGTCCAGGTGCTGGCAGGTGCCTCGCCAGGTGAGGCCGAGTCTCCGTTCTGAGACGGCACCTTGCACGCTGCGCACCTGGAGGGGACGGACGCTGAGCCTGGAGGGTTCCTCAGGGCCTGAGCTCCCGCGGTCCACGGGCTCCCGGCCACCTGCCTCCTCCTGCCATTTTCCAGGGCCCACCTCTGCTGCAGCCTCCCCCCGCCAAGCCCCAGTGACCGAATGCTGCGTCGTCGGGAAGAACGGCCTCCCCAGGATCCTGGAGATTGAGGGCACCAAATCCCGGGCTGATCAGTGACTGATCGGAGAACCTCCGCCACGGGTCCTCGCCTTCCTGAGCGTGAGAGTGACACAGTTCCGGGGCTCCGCCCTGCCACGTCCGAGTGGCAGAGCAGGGCGCGCTGCTCCCTGGTGCGGCGTCTTTAGGTGCATCCGTCGGGGTATATGGAGAGAGAGAAAGTGGGGGAGAGAGAGATCACGGGATCGGCCCTCACAATCATGGGAGCCAAGAAGTCCCACGGTTTGCGGCTGTCTGCGAGCTGCAGCCTAGGGAAACAGAGGGCACCCCAGTCGGAGTCTGGGGGACCGGGACCCAGATGACGTCCCAGCTGGGCACAGCTGGCAAGTCCCCCCTCCCTCTGCCTTTGTCCTGTTCGGCAGGTGGCTGGTGCCGCCCACTTTGGCGAGGGGGCCTGTCTTTGCCCGTCCCCAGGTCAAATGCCCATCTCTCCCAGAAATGCCCTCGGACACCGAGAAACAGTGCTTTACCCGGTGTCTGCACGTCCCTAGGCCCAGCCAAGTTGACACGAAATCAGCCCCCATGTTGGGGTACCTGCTGTCCAGGCACTCACGGATTTGGGACGTAAGAAAGAACTTCCCCTCCTCAGTCATCCCAAAGACCCGAGAGTTTTCAGCATAGCACAGACGTTTGGATCGGCCCTGACTCGAGACCTTTTCCCTGGGAAGGAGAGGGTCCCCCTGCGGCCTGCGCTGGGTGGTCTGGAATGAACTCTCTTTAAACCGGAGCCCACGGGGACCACTAAACGTAATAATGCGGCCCATGACCATGGCCGGTGCTGTAGGTTCCAAGGCGTTTCTGCAGGCGCTGCGCGGCCGCTGGGCAGGGAGGCCCCGCGCCGTCCCCTCTGGTTCTCTGGCAGCTTCCCTTTGTGTCCCGCGCCTGAGCCGCTGGGATTGGGAACGGCGTCCTTCTCCTTCCCCAGGGACCTCACGTTTTCCAACCTTGTGTCCTCCGTATCTGCCAGCCGGCTGTTTTCCATTCAACGCTTTGAAATTAAAATGAGTTTGTGGGGCTGTTTAGGCCCCAGACGCATCCAGCGTGAGCCGTGTTTACGGGGTAACTGGTGACCACTTAATTACATGGTAATCACGGAGCGGCGGCGGGGCGATCACACAGCGAGTGCCGTGTCGTTAGCCCTGATTACTCCCGTCGTCCTAAGCAAGGGGAGGCTGCACCGTAATTGCTTTTGGACCTTGCAAACGCGGCGGGACGAGTCCGCAGCAGCCTGTGATTACCAAGGACGCATGTGCCGTGTGTCCGGCACGCAGGAGCTGCTGGGGGCAGCGGTGTGGGAGGAGCCCCGCCGGGGGCCGCTGAGGCGGGCACTGCTGGCTCCGTGGCGCGGTCGCCACAGCCCCCACGTTCATAAGGTTCCTTCATGTCTTCAGGACCGAAGAAGAGGGAAAGAACCAGGATCTAAAGGCCGGTCTGACTTGGTCACGTTTATTGACGCCTACTGTGTGCCTCGGTGTGCTGCCTCTGAGAGGGAGGAGAAAGCACTCTGCACCCTCGAGGAGGCCCTGGGGTCCTGGAGGAGGTGGGTGCACGAAAACACACTCACAATGCACCGTGGCAAGTGCGAGAGGCATCAACACAGATCTCTGAAATCCCAGAGCATGGAGAGGGAGGGGTGGCAATTGTAGAGGGTCTTGAGGCATGAATAGGAGTTTGACAAGAGGAAGCGTAGTGGGGAGGACAGGCTTAGTGGAGCCCCAGTTCCTGTTTCTGGAACCCTACATCCTGCAGCTTTCTTCAGTTCTCAAATTTCGTTCTCAGCCGAGGGAGGCAGAGAATTCCCTTTCTGGCTTACGCTGCTTTGGGAAGGGAATCTGTCACCTGCAGCTAAACTGGCCCTCAGGACTGCACCGGGCGCAGGGGCCTGTGAGGGGTCACTGCATCTGGAGCCCAGGGTACAGGGGGGCCGGTCTATGCGGGGCGTTGAGGGAGGGCGTGAGGGTGTCCAGACCACAGCATGGCAGGACAGCTTAGAGCGGGGGCTGTGGGCCCGCCCAGACTGGAGCACACTCCGAGATGTGGCCGACACTCCCAGCGGGCCGCGGGGTGGGTCCATCGAGCCCCCGGGCAGTGTGCTCTGAGGCCCCCTTGCCTCTGCCTGGGGGTTCCGGGCGGCCTCCTTGGTCGTCGTTAGAAGGACAAACCACGGTGGGGAGCCCACTTCCCCCAGCCCCTCTGTGAGCGGAGCCCAGGCCAGGGAGCCCGGGGAGCGGACGGCGCAGCACCCGGCCTTGGACTCTGGCACAGGCGGGTCTCGTGGGACTCGGGGCCGTGGGAAAGACGGGAAATTGTCCCCACTGCAGTGGGACACTTGAAAGGGTTTCCGGGAGGGGAGGGACAGAGTTTCCAAGGTGACTCCGGGGGACATGTGGGTCACAGGGAGAGGACATTGGAGTCGGCCCTGCAGGGTGGCGAGGGGCGGCAGGGGCCGTCTGGAGTGGCGGCGGTGGGGGGGGGGCAGGCGCGTCTCTCCTGGATTTCCTCCCCCGCTCTCGGCCTGCGCGGTCACTCCTTCTCCCGCTCCCTGGTAGCTCGTCTCTGTCCCGCACCGGACGCCCGGTTTGGGCAGGCGCAGTCCTGGGCCGGCCCCTCCCTTCTCTCCGTCTGGGTGAGCTCCGAGCCCCGCGCCGCCGCCCGCCCAGGCTCCACGTTCATTCCCCCGCCCGGACCTCTTCCCCGGCTTCCGCCCTCCTCCCCGCCGCCCACTCAGCAGCTCCGTGGAGTGTCCCCAGGGCACTCTTGAGTTCTCTCCCCAGACACCCTCCTGCAAATCGTGGTCTCCGCTCCCCACGCTGGCCTGTGGAGGGCCAGGCATGACGCGGCTTCTGCCGGAGTTTCCAAACAAATTTCCCACCACAGTTCCTCCTTTCCTGGGTGCACCAGCCACTGTGGCCTCCTTTCATTCCCTGGAACACACCATTCTCCCCGTGACCACAGGACATTTGCACACACCACTCTTTCTGGAATATTCTTCCCTCTTCTCTTGATTTCTTCTGGTTAACTCTTCTTCCTTTTTCAGATCTTGACTCCGCAGTCATTTCTTGGAGGACCCCATGTGATTCCCTGGTCGGGGTCAGATGCTTCGTTAGGTGCCTCTTATAACTGGTCCCTTTTCTGGTTTGTGACTCTACCCGAGTCTGTGTGACCACTGGGTTCCTGTCTGGCCGTGGTCGGGACCGTAAGCTCCACGTCACGTTCCCGCGGGGATGTGACCTGTGGCCTTCAGTGCACCTGTGATGCTGATCGCCGCACAAGGAGGGTTAAAATGATGCTACTAAATAGTATTCTGGCTGGTCAAGACGTGGCCCAGAAATCCAGTTTCCTAAGCTCTGAGGACACCTGCCTTGGGGCGGCCGACTGTGATCTCGGAGGTCCTGCCTGCCCAGAGCTCAGCTCTGCTCGGTCTGCAGAGAAGACTCCCAAGGATCAGAGGCTCGCGTGGCTGCTTCGTGTGGAAGGATTCGCCGTGCGCCAGACTGGTGACGCCGACCACACCTTCCTGTGTCCAGGTAGGTCTGCAGGAAGCAGCCTCGGGCTGCTTAGTCCCCCCGGGGACATCTGTCAAGGGGCTAGTGGTCAGTGGTCCTCTCTAGCGCGCCTGGACCTGGCCTGCTGTTGGAGTGTGATTACCTCGTCACTTCTCTGACGAAGGGGCTCAGGTGGCAGGCGGAGGGCTGCCCGCTCGGCAGCTCTAAGTTGTCACCTGTGTCCCCCAGGCGACTGGTCTGGGGGGTGTATCCCTGGCTGGAAGCTCCCCTGGGGCCCCCGCTGGCTCACAAGATCGTCTGTGGTGGGGGCCAGGGGAGGCCGGCTGCGGTTCTACCTGGGGACGGCTCTGGGAGGCACGTAGTCGGAGAGGTGGCAGCATGCGTTTCGGGTGGGAGGATGTCCCCGGGTGGGGCTCTGCCCTCTCCTCATGTAGCAGTAAATGTGGGCACTTCTGCCTTCCAGGGTCCTGCTCCTTGGCAGTGGGAGTCTGCCTCGCCGAGCACCAGGGCGGCTCTCCACGCAGAGCCCTGAGACCCCAAGACCACGAGGCTGCCTGACACCGGAGTCCCCGTGCAGAAGCTGGCACCCCGGGGCTCCCACCCTGGTGGGCAGAGCATGTCCGGGCTCACTGGGCTCTGGATCCATGAACTCTGAGCTGGGCCGGCTGCTCCTCCTTCCTGGGAGACGTAGTGAGTGGCTCCGGATTTTTCTGGAGACAGGAGGGGTGGTGTAGCCAAGAGAGCACAGGCCAGTGGCCACCTGGCCCTGTCCACCTCATCCAGGGCCGTTGGCCTCCCCATTGCCGTGACATGGAGACTGAGGCACTGTTGTTTGTCCCTGTGGCCCAGTGATGGCCTGGGGGCACCAATTCACACAGAAGTAGAGGTGCCGTCTCGCAGGCTGCGGTGGGATGAGTGAGGTGCCCACAGGACGAATCCGATCCGTGGACCTGAAGGAGCCTGGAGGGCTGAGCTGGAGAGAACAAGATCGACAGCCCAAGGTCAGCAGAGAGACGCCCAAGGTCAGCGGGGAGACGCCCGAGGTCAGCGGGGAGACGCCCGAGATCAGCGGGGAGGCGCCCGAGGTCAGCGGGGAGACGTCCAAGGTCAGCGGGGAGACGCGCAAGGTCAGCGGGGAGACGCCCAAGGTCAGCGGGGAGACGCCCAAGGTCAGCGGGGAGACGCGCAAGGTCAGCGGGGAGACGCGCAAGGTCAGCGGGGAGGCGCCCAAGGTCAGCGGGGAGACGCGCAAGGTCAGCGGGGAGATGCGCAAGGTCAGCAGGGAGACGCGCAAGGTCAGCGGGGAGACATCCACACCCAGGCACATGTCCACCTGGGGACAGCGGTGAGGGCACGAGCTCAGGCAGAAGGTGGTAGAAAGAGCCACCAGGGCCTGGGCTGTGAGGCGCCGGGAAGGGGTCCCTCCGTAGAGGCTATGGGTGGGGTCCTCATGTTCCCTGGCTGGTTTCGAGTCACAGAGTCCCCTGCAGGTCCCCCGTGTCCCCTCTCTGCTCTCCCTGTCCACCCTCACCTCCGTGTCCTGGTGGGAGCTCCCTGGGAGCTGGGCTGGGACCGTCATTAGTTAACATGAGGTCGTGCTGCTTGCGGGGAGCCTGTGTCCCTGTAAGGAGAGGGAGAGGCACGGAGGGTGACGCACGGGGAGAAGGCCGTGTGACCGCGGAGTGCACTGGAGGGATGTGGCCACAAGCCAAGGAGTGCCTGCGCCACAGAGGCCGGAGGGGGCAGCGCCTCCCTGCACCGGCTCCCTGATGTCCAGCTTCTGGGCTCCGGAACTGGGAGGGAATAAAAGTCGGTGGTTTGTGGACGCCCAGTGGTGGTAACTTGGTACCTCAGCCCCAGGACAATGGAGTCACTGATGCTTGGACAGAATGGACGGAGCGGGTGACGTCTGCGTTGTCACCTTCGGATGCTAACTGGCCATGGGGTCAGTCTATTCTTAGTAGGCGGTCTTACTGTCAATGTACCCCCCACAGGGGGCTGTTTTTTTTTTTTTTTTTTTTTTTTGAAACAGAGTCTCCCTCTGTCACCCCAGCTAGAGTGCAGTGGTGTCATCACAGCTCACTGCAGCCTCCAACTCCTGGGCTCAGGGGATCCTCCTCCCTCAGCCTCCCAAGTAGCTGGGACTACAGGTGCACCCCACCACACCCAGCTAACTTTTCTATTTTTTGTAGATATGGGGTCTCACTCTTGCTCAGGCTGGTCTCAAACTCTTGACCTCAAGTGATCCTCTAGCCTCAGCCTCCCCGAGTGCTGGGATTACAGGTATGGCCCACCGCGCCTGGCCTAAAGGGTTGATTTTTAACTTACATGGGTCAGTCTCTTGCTTTTCAATTCCTGACAGTCAACAAACAGAACACCGAATGGCACTCGGCGAGCCCAGGGTCAAGGTCACCGGCAGAGTGTCTTTTGCTGGTGCGAGTGGCAGATTAGCCAGGCTAACGCGGATCAAATTTCTCTCACAGGGTTTTGCTCTCAGACGACTCTTTCCTTGGTCGTATTTAGCTCATAGTCCTGGTGTCCTTTTCCTGTGTCTCCTCACGTCCCCCCTGCTGGGCAGCTGATTATGTCTCAAAATAGGGTCTGCACGTGTCTTTCAACCACCATACCTGTGTAAATATTTTCTAACTGCAGGAAGGTGCTTTTCTTCTCAGCTATTGTGTCCACAGTTCCTGAAGGGCTGTTGCCAGCGTGGCCCCGTGGGCACACTCCTGTGACAAACACCCCGGGACGCTGGCCTGGCCTCCCGCCACCGCCAGCCCCCGCAGGAGCCCCGTGGGTGCGGGGGCAGCAGGAGCGGCCTGTGCCTGCGGCCCCACATCTCCCCTTCCCAGGGGCGGCCGGTGCCTGTGCACCAAAGGTCCCGCCGCCCTTCTAGTCCCTGGCCCTGTCGCTGGTCCACTGTCTGATTTCCAAAGCCGTCCTGCGTCTGCCCACGCCACGGCCTCTCCCTGCGCACAGCCCTGTCCCCCCATCTGCACAGCTGGGAGGCCCCGGCCTGTCTCCCTGCCTCACTCTTCCTCCTAGAACCCACCGTTTGCTAAGTAGCTAGAGTGGTTTTTTAGATTTAATTCTTACAAGTTGTAAAATATGCACAGTGTCAAGTCCAGCATTTTAACCCCTTCTGAGTGCTCAGCTCAGTGGCATTAAGTCCACACACGCTGCTGTGCGGCCACCACGGCCACCAGCCCAGGACTCTTCCTCTTCCCTAATGGAAACTGCCCTCACTGAATGCTAACTGCCCGTCCCCAGTGTGGGTCCCTTTGTGACTGGCATGTTCATGTAGTATGATGTCCTCACGCTCATCCATGTGGTGGCCTGTGTCAGGGTTTCCTTTCTAAGACTGACTAATACCCCACCACACGGTGGAGCACATCTTGTCACTAACATCCCGCTGCACGAAGGACCACATCTTGTCACTAACACCCCGCTGCACGGTGGAGCACATCTGGTTTATCCTGCTGCCCCTCGATGGCCACTCAGGCTGCTTCTCCTGCCGGCTCCTGTGAATGGTGCTGCCAGAACATGGTGTTCAAATGTGTGTTTGAGTCCCTGCTGTCTACTCTTTTGGGCACAGATCCAGAAGTGTGTGTCCAGGATCAAATGGCAATTCTATGTTTACTATTTGGAGGAACCTCCATACTGTTTTCCATAGAATTGTTCTAAAGCCCAGATCACATCACTCCCCGGTTCAAGCGCCAACACCTCTGATCGGGTCCCCGGCCTCCCGCCCTCCCGCCATTCTGTCCCTGCTGCTCCGGGGGTGGTCACTGTCCTCTGCCCCTGCAGCTGGCTTTGCCCCGGGGCTCTGGGCACCTGCTCCCCCAGCCCATCTGGAGCCACGTGATCTTCTCCTCCCCTGCCCTGCGCCACGTCCCTCGCTTCACAGCGTGGGCAGCTCCCTGCGGGCCTCCTGGTTCCGACTTGTCTCCCACGAGAGGGAAGATTTGCCCAGAGGGACGAGACTGCCTGGGGTCACTTTGTTTTCCGGGCCTGGAACCGGGCACACGTTTGTTGAAGGACGGGCAGAATGAGTGGGCAGAGCTCTCCGAAGGGGTCGCCTGCTGTGGAGAAAAGGGTAAGTGGCAATTTTGGTCTATGGTTGCATTTTTAAAAACTGCTCTTTGAAGAGCAGTTCTGCAGTTGAACTAGTAACTCAGGGATTCTGGTGGCCCCTCAGGAGGTGGAGGTGAGACAACCAGGGTGACGGAAGGATTTTTTACCTCGAATCCCCACGCGGCAGTGTGTCAGGCCAACCCGGGGGGCTGGGGAGGGAACCTTCTGTGGAGAATCACCTTCCGCTGCCCCAGAGCCCCGGCGTGTGACGAGGTCGTTGTTGTACCCACTGATCTTCCGTAGGAACCGTCTCTGTGACGTCCCCATTTAGGGGCATCTTTTACTTCTGAACATGAAACAGGCCTGTGGGCGGGAGCTGCTTCAAACCAATTATAAATATATTTTGAATCAATTAGATCACCGCACTCCTGGGAAGATGACTTCTCTGGGCCTGTCTCATAAATCTTGTATTTTCAATGGATCTGTCCTGGTGAAACGCACATTACAGTGATGTGAACTTTGTCCTATTGGTATAAACACTTCGTGTTTGTGCGAAGGCGTAACCATGGTGAGTGCATGGAGCGCCTTAAATGAGTTTGCTCCCTGACAGTTGCTGTCGGCAGACACACTGTTCATTCTGCATTCAAAAATAGCTATGAGCACCACTCGGACCCTCGTCTCGGGGCATGGGTCCCTTCCTGGCAGCCCTTTGCACCTGTGCCTCGCCGTGGCGCAGCCCCTGTGGCAACATGCTGGTGGGCGCTGGGAGGAGTGCCCGTGCTGCGTCAGCCCCCGGGACCCTGGCATCTGGGCCTGCACCCGCATCTCCAGAGGCAGGTCGGCTGGGTCCTCGCCAGGCGTCATCTTCGACACTGAGGTGACCCTGCACGGAAGATACCGGGGTCAAAGGAAGACGGCGAGGCCCCTCCCAGCATTCTTTGAGACCTGTCGTGCGTCCATGAGCAGCCATTCTTACTCAGGCATCCGGGATTTGAACACGGCCTTGCGTGGCCCACGAGGGTGTGGATTGACATTACGAAGGTGCCGTGTGCCCGGTGCCCGCTCCCTGAGGTGCTCGCGCTCCCTTTGGGGGAGGCCCCTTTGCTCCGGTGAGGCTGCAGGTGCTCTGGTCAGATGCTGGCCTTCTGTAGGCTCTGCCCGCCAGGGCTCTGAGTGTGGGCAGCGAAGACCAAGGC
>CAUYSK010015355.1:0-11104 GCA_963575035.1 Avahi laniger | reverse complement strand
ACTCAAAAATAAATAGTAAACCTGAGTCCTATAATTCTTAAAGAAATTGAACCAATAATCAAAAATCTTCTCAGGCTAGGCATGGTGGCTCACATCTGTTATCCTAGCACTCTGGGAGGCCAAGATGGGAGGATGGCTTGAGGTCAGGAGTTCGAGAGAAGCCTGAGCAAGAGTGAGACCCCGTTTCTACTAAAAAATAGAAAAAAAAATTAGCTGGGCGACTAAAAATAGAAAAAATTAGCTGGGCATAGTGGCATGTGCCTGTAGTCCCAGCTACTTAGGAGGCTGAGGCAGTCTAGTTTGAGGTTGCCGTGAGCTAGGCTGACACCACGGCACTCTAGCCCAGCAGCAGAGCAGAACTCTGACTCAAAAAGAAAAATTTTTTTTCTCAAAAAGAAAATACCGGCACAGCTGGCTTTACTAGGGAGTTCTAGCAAACATAAAAAACTAATTCCAACAATCACAAACTTCTAGAGCACAGAATTCCACAACGCAATTTATGAAGTTAATATAATCTTAACAAAACCTGAGAGGAAGAAAATTATGTATCAATTTCACGCAAACATAATTAGCACACTAAATCCAATAATATATATTTTCTTATTTTTTTAGAGAGGGTCTCACTCTGTCTCTGGGGCTAGAGTGCAGTGGATCATAGCTTACCGCAGCTCAAACTCCTGGCCTCAAGCAATCCCTGACCTCGGCCTCCCAAAGTGCTGGGATTATAGGCGTTAGCCATGGCACCTAGCCTCCAGTAATACACTAAAGGAACCAGGTCTGATTTGCTTCCAGAATCCAAGATCGGTTTAACTTTTTAAAAAAATTAATCCTAAGAGGCACGTAATGAACTCTTATACACTGCTGTTGAGTGTGTAAATCAGTAAAATCATTCAGGGCCAGGCCTGGTGGCTCATGCCTGTAAACCTAGCACTTTGGGAGACTGAGGTGGGAGGATTGCTTGAGCTCAGGAGTTCAAGACCAGCTTGAGCGAGAGTGAGACCCCATCTCTACTAAAAATAGAAAAAAATAGCCAGGCATAGTAGCAGGTACCTGTAGCCCTAGCTACTGGGAAGGCTGAGGCAGGAGGATTGCTTAAGTCCAGGAGTTTGAGGTTGCAGTGAGCTATGATGACACCACTACACTCTAGCTCAGGTGACAGAGCAAGACTCTGTCTAAAAAAAAAAAAAAAAGAATTAGCCGGATGTACTGGTGCACGCTTGAAACCCTAATTACTTGGGAGGTGGGGGGACTACTTGAGCCCAGATCAAGGTTGCAGTGAGCTATGATCACACCACTGCACTCCAACCTGGGCAACAGAGTCCCCATCTCTAAAAACAAATAAACAAACAAGAAAAAGAGAAAGAGAAAGAGAGAGAAAAAGGTAAAATCATTTCAGAAAACAGTTTGGCAGAAAGCAGTAAAGTTAAATACATACATACCTAGCAATTTCACTCCTGGAAAAACTCATGCATGATTGCACCATTATACATATATAAGAAAGCTCATGGCAACACTGTTTGTGATAACCAAACACAGGGAACATCAACAGTGGTGGCAAATGGTATCCCCTTTTCTTTCAAAAGGACAATATATCTCTCCCCATGTGATTTGTCATGCCTCCTGGTGTGGAGTATTTACTCCACCTAATTGACTTTTGGCTAGGCTGTGAGACGTGCTTTGGTCAATAGAATGTGAGCAGAGCAGATGTATGTCACATCCAAGCAGAAGCTTTAAGAGTCATAATGAGTTTCTGCCAGAGCTATTGCTTCTGCCTATGCCACAAAAAGGCATGTCCGAGACAGAGTTTGCTCTATGTCTTAGAATGAGAAAACACATAGAAAAGAACTAAGCTGATACAGCTTACAAGTATTAAGAGCAAGAAACATACTTGCTATTGTAAGCCAGTGAGACTAGGGGTTATTTACTGCAGCAAGGCTAATACACACAATGGAATAGATAAATTGTGGTATATAGCAACAATGGAATACCATACAGCAATGAAAATGAATGAGCCATAGACACACACAGCATACAACAACAAAATAATGTAGAATGAAAGCCAGATACAAAAGCATATATACAATATAATTCCATCTAAAATTTAAAAAAGCAGGCAAAACTACTTTGTTGGGGGGAATTCACAGGTTAAGGTTAACACTATGAAGAAAAGCAAGGACACAACTACTGTAAAAATCAGGATAATAGTTATCTCTGGGGGTAGAAAGGTGGGAGGGTGTTGTGATAGAAACAGGATACAAGGTGAGAGTCTATGGTACTGCAATGTTCTATTTCTTGAACTGAACATCCACTTTTGATTTTTTCTGTAAACAGCACATTTTCATTTTATGAGCTTCTATGTATATTTCACAATAAAAAGTTTTTAAAACTTTTCCAGGCATTGCTCACTGGTTCCTCTAAGTCTTCCTTGAAAGTTTCCAGTTATCACTCTCACCTGGAAATCACTATAAATTAGTTCGGTAACTGAGATTTCACAAGATGCTAGATCAAAATGCTTTACTGACAGCCCAATATAGACTGTCTAACACTTCGCTCCTTCTCTTGTTCCTGGAATTCTTAATCCAAAAACCCCCCAGAAAACCACTCATACCAATCTGGCAAGATCCACTATTTATAATTCATCACTGCTGTTGATTAGTCAGAATTCCTTCATCCTTTAAAGGCTTACACATTTTTTTCTTTTTAAATATTTATTCCATTATTTTATTTAATGTCAAGATCATAGTTGCATTATGGTGATTTCCAGAAACATTTTATGAAATTCATATATTCATTCCTCATTATCCCCAAATTCCTATTAGCTGTTTAGCACCTGCAGTGCACATACAGATGGACGAAAATAACAATGACACATTGTTGATATTCTATAAAAGTAACAATAAATAGAATGTTTAACCTATGTCATATAATGAGAAACACTACTAATGAATGATATTTTGATTTCCCTGTTGTTTTTGAAACATTAGCAACAAGTCACACAATATTACTGGTGTTTGCATTTCATCATGAATGGGCCTATTTTTTTCTTACTAAAGGGACATTTTCAATACACAGTCAGCTTTTTGTTCATCTGCCTGACCGAAATCAAATCCTCTGACACCTAATTTCTCCTTGGCTGTCATGTTTCTTCTAATCTCATTTATAGTATATCACTCCAAAGACACTTCCTTTCCTATGCTTACAGCTCATTAATATGCCATTTTCTAAAATATCACTATTGTAAGTTTTCCTCATCTAATTAAAAGCACCTCTGAAAATAGGGTTTCTCTTATTTCTCCAAGCATTACATGGGTGGCAGGGCACAAATAAGAAAACACAAATTCATAATAATTCCCTATCCCTGGGAGAAAACACAGGTGATTGTGGTAAGCACTACAGATACTCTCTTATGGCATATATCTTCCTAAAAAATTATGTAGTATACCCCTGTACTAGTGAGGCTCGAACCAGGAAAACAGAGAGTACTCTAAGTATTTGAAACAGAGGAGATTTAATGCAGGAAATTAATTGCACAACTGGTGGAGGAGGTGAGCTGCCAACAGTGGATGGTGAGGCAGTCCAGAGATAATCGGTGCCAGGAAGACGATTACACCTTAGCCAAAGGGACAAAGCAAAGAAGTGGTATTATTGGGGCCCAGCTGCCAGAACCACCCTGCAGAAGCTGAAAGCACAGCAGAGCTGTCACACTGGTAATGGAGCCATGGAGGAGATGCAACCAGTGCTAGAGAGACCACCCAGGGCAGGGGGTGGTGGGGTGCAGCATCCTGGCTTCTCCCTCCCTCCTATATTCCACCAGTGCTTTCCATTAACCAAATCCAGCTGAAAAACAGCAGAAGCAGGAAAACAGGGTAAGGACAAAAAAATGGGGTGACTAGGAAGGAAAAGGAGATTTAGGGAAGTCATGACATTTATCTCCAAGAAGTCAAAGGGCCATCACTTGGGAGAGGAATGAATTTATTCTCCACAGCACATGGGAGATCCAACAGGTGGAAAATTCTGGAAAACAAATTTCAACTCAAAATTAGGAAGAATATTTAAGTAAGCAGAAGAATCTTAAAAGGAAAACGATTTGCCTTGAAAAGTGGTGGTCTTGGAGCCCACAGTTCTGTAAATATTGTTTAAATATTACAAATGAAATGATGTTCTACAAATTCTATAGGATGTCATTAAAAGCCACAGAAAGACATTCATGATGGAATGTAGGTGGTGGGCCTGTGGGTGCTCACTGTAAAATCTTTTGACTTTGCAGTATATTTGAAATATTCTATTAATATAATAAAATGTTAGAAAAACATCACTGAAGGCAGCAAGAAAGACATCTAGGTTCACAAAGTGGGAATATCTGTTCATAGGTGCATTAGTTATTTATTACTGGGTAACAAATTACCCAAAATTTAACAGCTTAAAGCAGCAAGTGTTTATTATCTCAAAGTTTCTGGGGATCAAGAGTCCAGGATTAGTTGGGCTGGGTGTTCTGGTTCAGGGTCTCTCGTGAGGTTGCTGTCAAGCTGCAGGCTGGGCTGCAGTCATCCAAAGGCTTGACTGTGGAGGCTCCACTTCCAAACTTAACTCCTGTGGTTGCTGAAGACATAGTGTCAACAGGCTGTTGGCTAGAGTCCTCAGTTCTCTGCCATGTTGACCTCTCCACAGGGAGGAGTGCCCAGGTGTTCTCCCAACATGGCAGCTGAATTCCCCAGAGCAAGTGATCTGAGAGGGAGAAAGTGCACCCACGATGCAAGCTACAGTATTAGACCTTTCAGTAAGAATAAAAGTATATACCAAGATTCTGGGAAGATAGTAGCAGTGTAGTAGTGGCATAGTTTTTAGATCCTCCCAAGCTCCCATATAAAAACAGAATAATTAGCAAAACACAAAACCCAGGAACAATATTTACAACACTAGATGACGAAGTATCCCATAAACCTGAAATTGCAAGCACATGAGGACAAACCTAGAGCTATTGACATCCACGTAAGATAAAAACAGAGGAAAATCAGCTGGGCAACGTGGTTGACACCTTGGATTACGCACTCTGGGAGCCGAGGCAGGAGGATGGCTTGAGCTCAGGAGTTTAAGACCAGCCTGAGCAAGAGTGAGACCCCATCCCTACTAAAAATAGAAAAAATACCTGGGCACTGTGGCATGCACTGTAGTTCCAGCTACTCGGGAGGCTGAGGCAGAGGATCGCTTAAACCCAGGAGTTTGAGGTTGCAGTCAGCTAGGCTTATGCCACAGCACTCTAGCCTGGGCAACAGCACAATACCCTACCTCAAAAACAAAACAAAACACAAAACAAACAAACCAAAAAAAAAAAAAATGGAGGAAAGCAATGGGACACACCTAAAAAGAAAACCCTAAAACAGCCAATTGGTATTCACTAGAAAGTGCTGAGAGCCAGTTTGAGAACACTGGCTGAAACCAAAAACGGTATTGCCCACTCCAATAGCAGGGGCATGTAAGGGTCCCACATTATGAAGGTCTACACAGGCTGGAGCAGTCTAGACCCTATAAATGCTGGATAATAACTAACTATGGATCCCTTCCAGGACAGCTTCCCACATTGGGGAGAAACTGCTAGAAATGGAACAAAAACCGAGCAGGGCAGAGACAACAGAGAAGGAAAGATAAAACTAGGGGAGGAAAACAGAACCAGGAAAAATCTCAGAAAACAAACCATGTAGTTTTAACACTGCACAAAAACAAAAACCAAGGAAGCTCTGTAAATTTAAAAAATTAATTGAATTAAGCCTTCTTCCAAGATATTAAGAAAATTAGTCTCACATAAATAACGAGCAACAGAAAAGTGTGCCACTCAATTTCCATACAAGTTACTACAAGAAAAAAGAATAAAGAGCAGAATAATATCCCAATGAAATCATGCTACAAAGTCGTACTCAATAAACAGATTAACGCTCTAATGTGTTACTGCATAAGAAGCTAAAAGGCATTAAGAATATGATACAAGAGGCCAGGCGTGGTAGCTCATGCCAGTAATCCTAGCACACCGGGAGGCCAAGGCAGGAGGGTCAATTGAGCTCAGGAGTTCAAGACCAGCATGAGCAAGAGCAAGACCCCGTCGTCTCTACTAAAAAAATAGAAAGAAAATAGCTGGACAACTAAAAATACATATATAGAAAAAATTAGCCAGGCATGGTGGCACATGCCTATACTCCCAGCTACTTGGGAGGCTGAGGCAGGAGGATCGCTTGAGCCCAGGAGTTTGAGGTTGCTGTGAGCTAGGCTGATGCCATGGCACTCTAGCCTGGGCAAGAGAGTGAGATTCTGTCTCAAAAAAAAAAAAAGAATATGATACAAGATATAAAAGAACATAAATCGAAATAACAAATATTCAGAAATAAGGTGACAGAACCTAACCAAGAATTACAACTTTTAAAAACCACCTTAAAAATAAAGACTAGGAGACGGGGGTGGTGGAGGCAACATAAATAAAGAAATAAAAATAAAGACTAAACTAAAAGGAACACAAGAGCAAATAAGCACAAGTGAGGTATTTTTGAAAAGAAGATGAAAAGGAAGAGCATTCTTTAAGTAAAAAGAAATGAAGAAACTAAAAGGATTACAGAGAAAGTGACAGCTATTGAAGACAGACTAAAAAAAAAATCTAATACATGGATAATAGCAGTCCTTAAAGGAAAAGAACAGGCTGGGCTGGTGACACACACCTGTAGTCCTAGGTACTTGGGAGGCTGAGGCGGGATGATCATTTGAGCCCAGGAGTTCCAGGTCACAGTCAGCTATGATGACACTGTACTCCAGTCTGGGTGACAGAGCAAGACCTTGTTTATAAAAAGGAGAAGGAGAGAGAAAAAAAGCAAGGAGAGAGGATAAATACTAAAAATATAACTCAAGAAAACTTTCCTAAAATTTAAAAACAAACAAGTTTAAAAACTATACAAGTCTGGCACAGTGGCCCACACCTGTAGTCCCAGCTACTCAGGAGGCTGAGGCAGGAGGATTGCTTGAGCCCAGAAGTTCGAGTCCAGCCTGGGCAACACAGTGAACCCCTCCTCTCTTTAAAAGTATATTTTAAAAAATCACATTGTATTTCTGAAAATGGTGATACAGAATGATCAACACCAAAAAATAATCTAGTAAATTTATTTGGCTTGAAACAAAAAGAAAAATAATCCCTGTGTGCGTCTAGATAAGAATACTGTGTGACATAAAGTGAGAAATAAAATTAGATAAGTATTATTAGACTTAAACAGCAATATTTTGTGTCAAAAGAAAATAGAGGCCAGGCGTGGTAGCTCACGCCTGTAATCCTACCACTCTGGGAAGCCGAGGTGGGTGAATCGTTTGAGCTCAGGAGTTCGAGATCAGCCTGAGCAACAGCGAGACTCTGTCTCTACTAGAAAAAAAAAATAAAGAGAAAGAAATTAGCTGGACAACTAAAACTATATAGAAAAAACTAGCCGGCCATGGTGGCACATCCCTGTAGTCCCAGCTACTTGGGAGGCTGAGGCAGAAGGATTGCTTGAGCCCAGGAATTTGAGGTTGATGTGAGCTAGGCTGACACCACGGCACTCTAGCCCGGGCAACAGAGTGAGACTCTGTCTGAAAAAAAAAGGAATTCTAAATGTGTTCTAAATGGGAAACATGTAAAATTCAACTTATTAAATCATAATTCCTCGGATTATGCTCTCAATGTATTCTTTTTGTATATGGCACCACCATCCTAACAGACGCCCAAGTCGGAAACTGGGGGAATCAACCAAGACTTCCTCTCCTCTACCATCCGTGTTCAATGGGTCATTTGGTTCATTCTACTTCCTAGATATCATCCGTATTTGTGTAGTCCTCTCCATCCTACCAACTTCTTTTCATTTTTTATTTTTATTTTATTTTTTAATATGAAGCATGGAGTGAGAGGGGGATTCAATTTTCTTTTTTTTTTTCCTGAGACAGAGTCTCACTCTGTCGCTCAGGCTAGAGTACAGTGGCATCAGCCTAGCTCACAGCAACCTCAGAGTCCTGGGCTCAAGCGATCCTCCTGCCTCAGCCTCCCGAGTACCTGGGGCTATAGGCCCGAGCCATGAAGCTCAGCTAATTTTTCCATTTTTAGTAGAGATGGGAGTCTCGCTCTCCCTCAGGCTAGTCTCAGCTCCTGAGCTCAAGCCATCCTCCCGACTTGGCCTCCCAGAGTGCTAGGATTACAGGCGTGAGCCACTGCACCCGGCCCCTACCAACTTCTCTGTCCCTCTGTAACGACATTCGCCATTTCCCACTTATATCAATACCAGTTTTTTCCTCAATTTTTTTATTTCAAAATGTTAAGGGAGTACTAGTGTTTTTGTTACAAGGATATCTTGTATGATGCTTAAGTCAGGGCTTTTAGTGTGCCCATCACCAGAATAGTTAGTGTTCATTATACCCGACAGGTAAGTTTTAATCACACTCCCACCCTCCCACCCTACCCACTTCTTGGTTTCTCATATCCTTTATGTCGCTTTGTGCCTATGTGTACCCAGCTATTAGCTCCCACTTAGTGAGAAGATACGGTGTTTGGTTTTCCATTCCTGAGATACTTCACTTAGAATAATGGTCTCCAGTTCCCTCTACAGTGCTGCCAATAACATTATTTCATTCCTTTTTATGGCTGAGTAGTACTCCATGGTGTGTGTGTATATGTGTGTGTATATATATATATGTGATATATACACACACACATATATATACATATATACACACATATATACATATACATACACATATACACACACACCATGTTTTCTTTAAAAATATGGAATGCTTCATGAATTTCCATGCCATCCTTGTGCAGTGGCCATGCTAATCTTCTCTGTATTGTTCCAATTTTTTAGTATATGTGCTGCTGAAGCAAGCACTCAATACCAGTTTTTATTCAAGTCCTTCTCGTAATATTCTTGCTCCTTTTCAATCCCTCCTCCAATTTAAACCGGGATGATCTATAATCTACATTCCTGACCATCTCAGTTCCTTGCTCATAACTTTTCAATGGTTTCCTTTGGTTAGGATAAAACCTAAGCTCCTCAACAAGACGTATCTTCAGTTCCCCCTTCCTCTGGCAGTGCGCTTAGATTCCTTTGGGGGAATTACCTTTCCCACACTGTGGATGGTGTTCACAGGACAATAAATCAAGGTACCCTAGATGGGTGGGTCCATGCTATAAGGCCAATTAAACTCTCTTTCTCTCAGGATTTTGAATCCTGACTCAAATTATGCAGGTATGGAAAAAATATATATTGACACTCACTCCTTCTGACAGTTGAGTTGTTCCTGCTGCCTAGGGTTCTGCAGCAGCCCTTGATCATTTTTCCAAGTCTAGTTCTCTAGCTTTCCCGTCAATTCTGTGAGCCACCCATCTTTCCAATAAATTCCTTTTTTGTTTATGTTATCTGAGTCAGTCGTTTTGCTTACAACCAAAAAAGTATAACAGATATAAGGACCTTGTCTATTTCCCACCTTACCTCTCACTGGCATCCTTATGTGTTTTCCCCGCTTCCAATAGTGAACTCCTTATAGTCTCCTACTCAAGGTGTACTCTTCCCTCACCTCTTAAGAAGCTGTTGACACACATTTCAGTTCCAGAGCAAGTGCAATCTCCTCTCCAAGGCTACTCTTCCTTCCCCTATATCCCTACAATGCACTAGTATACCTCGAACGTAACCATTATTTCAGTTATAATTTTTTGTACATGTCTCTCACTAGACTCTAAGTTCTGTGAGTAGGGACTGTGTTGTTTTATCTCTGATTCCTCAGCCCAGTCCGGTGTCTGGCTCGAAAAGACATTTCAAAATGTGTGCTAACGAATGCAAAAAACAAATGAAGGCTACTGCATGAGACACTGTAGTATGGCAGCTTTACAGCCATGACTCGGGGTTCTTTATCTTAAAGGCGAGTATGAGTGTGTGCCGATCATACGTGTAATATTTTCATTTACGTTTCACTTCTTTTAAGTTGACCTTCTCTGAAAGAAGGGCTGAGGAAGAGTTTCCATTTCTCCAACATGAAAATTTTGTTATTTCAGGCCAGGCGTGGTGGCTCACATAAGCCTCGGGAGGCCGAGGCAGGAGGATCGCTTGAGTTTAGGAGTTCGAGACCAACCTGAGCAAGAGCAAGACCCCATCTTCTCTATGTAAAAAAAAGAAAAAGATTTTGTTATTTCAATGACATCTTAAAAAGCAAACTCTGGATGGCATCCCAACAAGTTACACAATAAAAAAGAAAGCTGTTTTCCCTTATTTCTCTCATTTCCCTCATTCCTGGAATTTGCCATTTTGGCTCTTCCTAAGGAATGTTTTCATTAGAATTTGTTTCCATTACAAAACTCTTATTTAAAATAATCAGGGTTTAGCCATCAGGTGGCTTTCAAGTTATAAACAATAACGCATTTGGGGAATTTGAGAACTCCAGAAGGTGGAAGTGTCTCATCCAAATCAGAGAGACTACTGTTGCAATGTGGAGTGGATCAGCAGCCTGAGGCTTACGTTATTGACCCTCTAGTTTACCTTGAAATTGAAAACATTTCGTCAACCATTCCACATGTACCAGTTCATCTCTGGTTCATTGGAGAAACAGAGGAAAAAAAATTTTAAGTATTAAAAGTGGACAGCTCTTGGGAATGGGACTGAGGTTAAGAAAGGATGGGGCAAGGGGATATTTATTTTCATTGTTAGCCCTTTTGTACCATTTATTTTATAACCTTGTGCATGTATTACTGTTTCTGTTAAAATTTTGTTTAAATTTTATCCAACTATTGTAGTGACACGTATTTGCTCCTTCTGTTCTTTGACATCGTTTAACAGAATGTTGTGCCCCTTATGATTATTTCCCCTACACCCACTAGGCCAGTGTCTTCCAAATATTTTAAAATAAACTTTATTGAGACATAATTCACATACAATAAAATGCACCTATTTAAAGTGTACTGTTCAATGAGTTTTGTTTTTTTTTTTTTTCGAGACAGAGTCTCACTCTGTTGCCCGGGCTAGAGTGCCGTGGCTTCAGCCTAGCTCACAGCAACCTCAAACTCCTGGGCTCAAGCAATCCTCCTGCCTCAGCCTCCCGAGTAGCTGGGACTACA
>CAUYSK010015352.1:0-70364 GCA_963575035.1 Avahi laniger | reverse complement strand
AATTTCTTTCTATTTTTGGTAGAGATGAGGTCTCGCTCTTGCTCAGGCTGGTCTCGAACTCCCGAGCTCAGAACGATCCGCCCACCTCGGCCTCCCAGAGAGCTAGGATTACAGGCGTGAGCCACCGCGCCCGGCCAATTTGATAGGATTTTATTGAGAATTTTTGCATCTATATTCATAAGGGATATTGGCCTGTAGTTTTCATTTTTATTGTGTCCTTTCCTGGTTTTGGTTTCAGTGTGATGTTGGCTTCATAAAATGTGTTGGGGAGGATCCCTTCCTTCTTATATTGTGGAATAATTTCTACGGGATGGGTACCAGTTCTTTGTAGGTCTGGTAGAATTCAGGAGTGAAACCATCTGGTCTGGGACTTTTTTTTTTTAGGAAGATTTTTTATTCACAGCTTCAATTTTGGTACTTGATATTGGTCTGTTCAGGAGTTCTGTTTCTTCCTGATTGAGCCTGGGGAGACTGTGTGTTTCTAAGAATTTGTCCATTTCCTCCACAGTTTCAGGTTATGTGCATAGAGATTTTTATAGTATTCAGAGGTAATATTTTGTATTTCTGTGGTGTCAGTTGTAATTTCTACTTTTTCATTCCTGATTGAGTTTATTTGAGTCTTTTCTTTTCTGCTTCTGGTCAATTTAGTGAGAGGCATGTCAATTTTGTTTATCTTTTCAAAGAACCAGCTTTTTGTTTCATTAATTTTTTGTATAGTTCTTTTGTTATTGATTTCATTTAGTTCTGCTCTGATCTTGGTTATTTCTTTTCTTCTGCTGGGTTTGCGATTGGATTGCTCTTCTTTTTCCAGTTGTTTGAGTTGATTCATTAGATTGTTGATTTGTGATCTTTCTCTCTTCTGGATGTCGGCAATTCAGGCTATGACTTTTCCTCTCAGGACTGATTCAGCTGTGTCTCACAGATTTTGATAACTTGTGTCCCCTCCCTTTTATCATTTACTTCAAAGAATCTTTTGAGGAGGTGGGAGGTGGGGTAAAATTTTAAAAAAAAGAAAAAAGAAAAAGAATCTTTTGATTTCCATCTTAATTTCTTCCTTAACCCAATAATCGTTCAGCAATAGGTTGTTTAGTTTCCATGACTTTGTGTAGAAATGAGTGTTTCTGTTGGAGTTGATTTCTAATTTTATTCCACTGTGCTCTGAGAAGATGCATGGTATAATTTCTGTTTTTTAAAATTTGTTGAGACATGTTTTGTGGCCTAGGATGTGGTCAGTCTTACTGAATGTCCCATGAACTGATGAGAAGAAATGTATATTCAGTGGTTTGGGGGTAGAAAGTTCTGAAAATATCTGTTAGGCCCATTTGTTATAGAGTTCTGTTTAAGTCCATTGCTTTTTTTTTTTTTTTTTTTTCCAGAGAGAGTCTCACTTTGTTGCCCGGGCTAGAGTGCTGTGGTGTCAGCCTAGCTCGCAGCAACCTCAAACTCCTGGGCTCAAGCAATCCTACTGCCTCAGCTTCCCGAGTAGCTGGGACTACAAGCATATGCCACCATGCCTGGCTAATTTTTTCTATATATTTTTACTTGTCCAGCTAATTTCTTTCTATTTTTTTTTTTTTTTTTTTTTTTTTTTAGTAGAGATGGGATCTCACTCTTGCTCAGGCTGGTCTCAAACTCCTGAGCTCAAATGATCCACTCGCCTCGGCCTCCCAGAGTGCTGGCCACCGTGAGCCACCATGCCTGGCCTAAGTCCATTGTTTCATTGTTTATTTTTTGTTTGGAAGATCTGTCCTGTTCTGTCAGTGGGGTGTTGAAGTCTTGGCTATTACAGTGCTCTTGTTTATCATTTTGTTTAAATCAAGTAGGATTTGCCTTATGAGTCTGGTTGCGCCTGTGTTGGGTGTGTAAATATTTAGAAGTTTTATGTCTTCTTGTTGAATTGTTCCCTTTACCATTACATAATGACCATCTTTGTCTTTCATTACTTTTGTTGATTTGAAGACTAAGTTATCTGATATTAGAACTGCTATACCAGCTTTCTTTTGGTTTCCATTTGCATGGAATATTGTTTTCCATCCCTTCACCTTGAGTCTGAATGAATCCTTGTGGTAAGATGTGTTTCCTGAAGACAGCAGATACTTGGCTTGTGTATATTTATTCATTTGGCCAGCCTATGTCTCTTCAGTGAGCAGTTCAAGCCATTCACATTTATTGAAAGAATTGATAAGTGGGGTGGATTTCTCTTCATCCTATTGAGTAGAACTTTGTTGCTTTGTTTTATATCTTGAGCCATTGTGGTATCTGACCTTTGACCTTTAGCTTTTGGATGATTTTTACACTGGTAAATGTCTATCCGTGTGTAATGTAGTTCTGAGTACTTCCTGCGGGGCAGATCTTGTTTTGAGAAATTCTCTCAGTGTTTGTTTGTCTGAGAAACACTTTATTTCCCCCTCATATATGCAACTTGATTTTGCAGGCTTCAGAATTCTAGGCTGGGCATTACTCTGTTTGAGAAGACTGAGAATGGGGCCCCAGTCCCTTCTACCTTGTACAGTTTCAGTTGAGAAGTCTGCAGTTACCTGTTGTTTTTGCCTTACGGCTCAAGGGAGGGCCTCTTTCATGTTTATTTTGTCGAGTGTGATGACTGTGTTGTAGTGTTTTCCTCTTTGCGATGAATCTCCCAGAAGTCCTTTGAGCTTCTTGTACCTGGATATCTAGATGTCTAGGAAGGCCAGGGAAATTTTCCTCCATTATATCCTCAAATAGTTTATCCAACCCTTGTGTATTTTGTGGTTTCTTTGTGTTGGTTTTCCATTTTATCTTGCATTTCATTGAGCTTCCATTCTTCATCTGTCAATTCAATGATCTGAGTTTGGTTGGTATCCATTGCTACAGAGCTGGTGTTCCCTTTTTGGGGTGTCCTTTCACTTTGATTCTTCATACTTTCAGAGTTCTTTTGCTGATTCCTTCTCAGCAAAAGGAGCAGCTATTGCTTCTTACCTTTGGATTTTCTTTTGTTTCCAATGTCCTGTTTCTGAGCAGTAGTACAGAGCTTTCAAAGGTTCTGAGTAATCCCATCTTCAGCTAAGACCATCTTCTGACCTCCGTCCGGACAATTGCCTTGAACCATCTCCTGTGGCACAAAGAACAAAGGACATGCTCCTGCCCCTCCTGACCACTGGTCTGAGACAGGGATGTAGGTGTTAGTTCTCAAAAAGGGTGAGGGGATTTTGAAGAAACAGAAAACATTTTTACCCCTTTTCGGGCCATTTTCTCTGTTACGACCATGGAAAATATATTTCTTCAATATATGCATATTAAAATGTTTTGATCTTTTTGCCTTGATGCCCAAATTTCACCTTTGAATTTCAATAACTTTATTAAGTGTAGTTTTATTTTTGTTGTTGTTAATTTTTCTGGGACTATTACTTGTTTTTCCATGCCCCATTTTGAAATTTTCCTTCCTGTTTCTTGCTGTTCTTAATGAGGAAATACTGATTTTTACCCTCCTTCTTTCCACCAGGCATTCCCTTGGACAAATTCCCCTTACCTGATTATGTTTGTTTTTTTTTTTTTTGAGACAGAGTCTGGCTCTGTTGCCCTGGCTAGAGTGCCGTGGCGTCAGCCTAGCTCACGGTAACTTCAAACTCCTGTACTCAAGAAATCCTTCTGCCTCAGCCTCCCGAGTAGCTGGGACTACAGATATGCACCACCACTCCCGGGTTAACTTCTTCTATATATATATTTTTAGTTATCCAGATCATTTCTTTCTATATTTTAGTACAGAGAGGGTCTAGCTCTTGCTCAGGCTGGTCTCGAACTCCTGCCTTGAGCGATCCACCTGCCTTGGTCTCTCAGAGTGCTAGGATTACAGGTGTGAGCCACCGCTCCAGAGTCTGAGTCTCAAAACAATTCAGAGTCCTCTCCAGGAGATTACCTCCCAGTTAATCTGTAGATAAACAGCCTTCAGGATAATGCTCACCCATTCACCAGGTAGAGCAATAATTCAAGATAGTAGTCAAGACAAGTCAAGCTGAGGAGCACTTCCTTGCCACTCCTGCATACCCTTTGTACCAAATTCCCTTTTTAAACCCCTACCCTTAGCCCAAGACTTTGAAATGGTTTCTCTGAGGCTCGAGCCTTGGCCATTTTCTCACTGCTTCCTCTGGAATAAAGTCACCTTCCTTTCACTACACCTCTTCCTTGTTATTGACCCTTGCAAATGGCAAGTAGCTAATCCTGTGCTCAATTTCAGGAAATGGGCCGGGCATGGTGGCTCATGCCTATAATCCTAGCACTCTGGGATGCCAAGGTGGGAGGATTATTTTAGGTCAGGAATTCAAGAGCAGCCTGAGCAAGAGTGAGACCCCCTCTCTACTAAAAATAAAAAAATTAGCTGGGCATGGTGGCGCATGCCTGTAGTCCCAGCTACTCGGGAGGCTGAGGCAGGAGGATCGCTTGAGCTTAGGACTTTGAGGTTGCTGTAAACTAGGCTGATGCTATGGCACTCTAGCTTGGGCAATAAAGTCAGACTCTGTCTTAAAAAAAGAAATCAGGAAATGTATAATTTTTCAACGTGTAGATCCAAGAGTTTTTTTAAATGCTGAGAAGACTGATTAAATTAAACCTTCTTTTTAAAAACTGATTTTAAGTTTTTTTTCTTTGAGAAGGGGGTCTTCCTATGTTGCCCAAGCTAGCCTTGAACTCCTGGGCTCAAGGGATCCTACCTGCTCAGCCTCTTGAATAACTGGGATTACAGGTGCAAGCCCCCTTGTCTTGCTAATTTTATGTTTTGAATAGGTAGTCTATTTATATAATTCAAAAATAACATGAAAGGTAGGACTGTTAATTAAAGCAGATTATATTAATAAAATAGTCTATAAAATATGACCTAATTTAGCAAAAATACATTTATATTTATAGAAAAAAATTTGGAAATACTAAGAACTAAGGAGTTAACTATGGGTCTCTGGGTTATGTGAATATTGTGTTTTTATTTCCTTATTTTTGCTTAACTGATTCTCTGATTTTCTACGATATACCTATATTGATTTTACAATAAATTTTTTTTTCTTTTTTTTGTTGAGACAGAGTCTCACTCCATTGCCCTGGGTAGAGTGCAGTGATGTCATTGCAGCTCATTGCAACCTCCAACTCCTGGGCTCTAAGCAATTCTTCTGCGTCAGCCCCCTGGGCAGCTGGGACTAAAGGCATGCGCTACAACGCCCAGCTGGGTTTTGTTTTTTTCTTTTTTTTTTCTCTTTTTCTTTCTGGCAGTCATGGGGTCTCACTCTTGCCGGGGCTGGTCTCGAACTCCTGAGCTCAAACAATCCTCCTGCCTCGGCCTCCCAGAGTGCTAGGATTACAGGCATGAGCTACCGCACCCAGCCATAAAAAAAAAAAAAAAAAATTTAAAATCAAGGCAATTTATTAGTTTCTTATTTGTCCTTTCTGGTTTCTTTGTGTAAACATAAGAAAGGCAAATATTCACATTCCATTCTTTCTTACATTTTGAGCATTTTGTTATATGCACTGTTTTTCACCTTTCTTTTTTATTTGAAAACATATTCTGTAGAATATGCTAGGCCATAAGACAAATCTCAGTAAGTTTAAAAGGACTGAAATTAGCCCGGGTACAGTGGCTTATACCTGTAATCCTAGCACTTTGAGAGGCTGAGAAGGGAGGATTGCTTGAGGCCAGGAGTTCAATACTAGCCTGGGCAAAATAACAAGACCCTGTCTCTGCAAAAAATAAGAAAAATTAGCCAGGCAAGGTGGTGCACTCCTGTAGTCCCAGCTACTCTGGAGGCTGAGGCAGGAGGATCGCTTGAGCCCGGGAGTTTGAGGTTGCAGTGAGCTATGATGCACTCTAGCCTGGGCGACAGAGCAAGACTCTGTCTCAAAAAAAAAAAAAAAAAAAAATCAATCCTGCAAAATTCTTTTAGAAAATAGAGAAGGAATGGATACTTCTGAACTTATTCTGTGAGGTTTGTATTATGTTGATACCAAAGCCAGACAAAGATATCACAAGAAAAGGAAAGTAAGGGCCAGTATTCCACAATCATAGATGCAAAAATCCTAACAAAGTATTAGCAAACTGAACCTAGTAAGAATCATACACCATAACCAACTGGGATTTATTCCAGGAATGCATCTGGAAATCAATTCATGTGATATACCATATTAATATAATAAACAGCAAAACCACATAATCATCTTTTTTTTTTTTGAACAATGGATTCTGCCAACTTTTTTTTTTCCAGCATATTATGGGGGTACAGATGTTTAGGTTATGTATGTTGCCCTTACTCCCCCCATGTAATCATCTTAATAGATGAGAAAAGGATTTGACAAAATCTAACACACATTCATTAAACACATTTACAATAAATAGGACTAGAAGGGATCTTCCTCAACATAATAAAAAGCATCTGTGAAAAACCCTTAGCTAAAAATTATATTTCATGGTAAAGGATTGAATATTTTCCCCCTAAGATTGAGAATAAGCAAAGGATGTCCACACTCACCACTTTTTTTTTTTTTTTTTGAGACAAGGTCTCACTCTGTTGCCCAAGCTAGAGTGCAGTGGTATCATGATAGTCCTCTGCAACCTCAAACTCCCGGGCTCAAGTGATCCTCCTGCCTCAGCCTCCTGGGTAGCAGGGACTACAGGCGCACGCCACCACATCAGGTAATTTTTCTGTGTTTAGTAGAGACAGGATCTCGCTCTTGCTAGGCTGGTCTCAAACTTATGAGCTCAAGCAAGCCTCCTGCCTTCGCCTCCCAGAGTGCTAGGATTACAGGCATGAGCCAACACGCCTCACCCAAATTTGCCTTTTAATGTCGGCTCACTTTGGCTGCTCTACCAAAGAAAGGTCATGATCTGCAAGCCTGGAGGCTGCGAGACCAGATTTATTAACTTTGGAGAACAATGATAACCTAAACTAAGGGGGGCGGAGAGAAACATATGGATTTATTTAAAAGGTAGAGTCAATAGGACATGGTCATGAACTGAACATGGAGGTTCGGGGGAGGGACACTCTAGAGACACTGAGGTTACAAGTGTGCAATGATGGTGGTACCATTTACTGAGAGACAAAATACAGAGAGAGCTTTGGTTTAAGGAAAAGATAATACGATAATTCCATTTTGGATATGTTGTCTTTGAGAAGCTGAATGGAACTAAGTGGAATTGAGAGGGCTAGGGGAGGAGCTAGTGGTCTGCGGGGTAGGAAAGGCCTGACCCAATGCCATCAGGGTGGGCTGAAATCACCCTGGTAAGGTGTGTAGAGTGAAAAGCCCCAGAGTCCAGGGGCACATTCAGGGAGCTAAGATAAGGAAGACAAGAGGCCGTATTACATTGTGAGGTGAATACTCTAGAACAGTGCTGTTCAATAGAAATATAATGCCAGCCACATATGTAAATTCAATTTTTTTTAGTAGCTACATTAAAAAAGTTTAGCCTGAGCAAGAGCCAGTCCCCGTCTCTACCAAAAATAGAAAGAAATTAATTGGACAGCTAAAAATATATAGAAAAAATTACCTGGGCATGGTGGCGCATGCCGGTAGTCCCAGCTACTGGGGAGGCTGAGGCAGAAGGATTGCTTGAGCCCAGGAGTCTGAGGTTGCTGTGAGCTAGGATGACGCCATGGCATTCTAGCCCAGGCAACAGAGTGAGACTCTGTCTCAAAAAAAAAAAAAAGTTTAGATTTCACTCTTTTTTTTTTTTCCAGGATCTAAAAAAAAAAAGAAACAGGTAAAATTAATTTTACTACTATATTTAAGCCAAAATATCTCAGGATATAATCAATATAAAAATACTCATGAGAAACTTTACAATCTTTCATTTTTTTGTACCTGTACTAAGTCTTTGAAACCTGGCTTGCATTTAAACTGACAGCACATCTCAATTTGGATCAGCCCCATTTCCACTGCTCCATAGCTGCAAGTGGCAAAGAGGCTGCTGAGCTGGAGCGTTCTAGACGAGGCAGTTCTCAGTTCAAATCTTCTGAGTCCACATTTTCTCATCCTTGAAATAAGGGCCTAACAGCTATCTCCTATGGAAGGTAAATCTCTTGACACAAAGTGGGCCTGCAATAAATGGTGGCTATTATTAAAAGAGGTAAGAACCTTTAGAAGGGAGGGAATGGAGACAGTAAGAAATGTAGCTGTACAGAGACACAGTGGAGGGTTTTGTGCTTTCTTTAAAGATTGGGGAAGTTTGGCATCTCTTTAGGCACAGGGAAGCTGCTGGTAGAGAGGGAGAGAAGGAAGAGCGGGTTAAAGCAATGCAGAAAGTTTGGAAAGATAAAGTAAGGAGGTAGAATTGAAGCATAATGTGGAGAGATTAGCTTTAAACCCACTGCTGGTGGGAGCCCCTTTGAGCTGGTGCCTTTGTCCTGGGACATGCCTCGCATCGTACTTTTTGGCATAACAAAACATTCCAGGCTCCTCTTCTCATATCTACAGTGCCCTAGCCCTGAAATCAGCTATATCTCTAATGAACCCTGATTCCTTTTCATGAAGAATGGTATTAGAGACCAAGATCTCAGTGCAAAATGTGCTTATTGCCAATGGAGTATATTTGATTTTATGCCCTGTCCTGAATATACAGTCCTGAATATACATACACACATGTATATACACATGAATACACATACACACATATGTACATATTTTAGAAATCATGAGTTCACACTGATATCTCCAATTTCAATCCACTCCTACAGGTGTTACGGCAAGTGTCAGTGACCGGTTCCAGGGGAATAACCGAGCGGCAGGCAGAGAGTTGGAGAGTCAGAAAGTTTTATTGCCGGCGGCCTAGATCGAGGTCAAGCCTCCCAACATCTGAGCACCTTTTCCAGGTTTTTGTCAGGTTTTATACCTTTTCTGGGGGGTTACTTTTAACAAATCATACACAGGTATAAATGATTAACCAATTAGCAAGAAGACTTAAAAGTTATCCAATAAACAATAATTCTTATAAGTAGTAGAATCATGAAAGGCTTACAGTTTTGTTCAGCTTTGCTCAACTGCTCTGTGGTTTTTAGCTTGCAAAGCTGACAGGTATCAGTGTCTATTTGCTGCTTTGTGGTTTTAAGCAGAATCAGCACAGAAATTTCCCTAACACAGGGTTTTGTTTTCTTGTTTCCTTCCATTAAATATCTGCATGTTTTTCTCCCAGAGTGAAGAACCCTGGCTCTTAACAACATTAGCACATTTATTTATTCATTTGTTCAACTATATAACACATGTAAAATAGTTTCGGAATTGTTTTGCTACCACTGCTATATAAACAAACCTACCAAAGACAGTTCAGAATGCATTTGCAGTTTTCTCCCTACTCTTTTCTCACCGGCGCCTAGCTTCTTAACCACTACCTCTGAGCAAGGTTGTTTGCTGTGAGGGAGGCGGTAGCAGAGAGGGAGGAGGGGACTTGAGGATATGGAGAAGGTGTGACATAGCCACAGAGCGGGAAAAGCGAAGGAGCTTCAGTTTCAGGAGCAGAGGCTAAGTTTCCAAGGCTGGAGAAGATACATACGCGGTGGCCTAGTCCATTTGATGGCATGTTTTCCTGCAGCCATTTTGGCAGCCTGGGTGTAGGAGTGGAGAAGACAGATGGTTGGGATGGCTGGCTGATCCAAAGTCGGAGAACTACCAGGTGGATGTGGAGAAGGACAGATGGTGAGGGCACTGGAGTGCTGGCAAGAGAGTGGCTGACGTCATGAACCCCGGAGTCTGGGCTGAATAGGGAAGGAAGTGAAGCCAAGAGGGAGACGTGGAGTGGCTGCACCTGTGAAGGGGTTTATTGATGTGACTTCTGGTCAATGAATCCAGCAATCTAGGAACAGCCGGCTCACGGGGCTATGAGGAAAGATGGTTTGTATCAAAACTGACTGGGGACAAGATGGGAGGGACTGTACTCAGAGCAACCAAAGAGACTTTGTTTCCTCAAAGACCAGGGATTGAGGGAGAGAAGACCTAGCTAGCCCAGGCTGAAGAGGAAAACTGTTTCAGGCACATTATTGCAAAGTATGATCAACAGCTGAGAGCAGCGTTCAAATAAATGTGATTTCGTAAAAATGAAAGGATGTTGGAGATTATTTCACCGGATAGTCACTTCACTTTTAAGGTCAGGAAGTGAAGGTCCAGAGCAGTTAAGCAACTGCCCCCTCTTCTCTCTGCCCCTAGACCGGATGGGATTCAAACCCAGGTGTTCTAAATTCCAAGCTGGTGGCTCTTTAACCCACTACAATGTTTTGAAGCTGGTAAAATGACTGGTTTATTTTGTATTCTTTTTTTTTTTTTTTTTTTGAGACAGAGTCTCACTCTGTTGCCCAGGCTAGAGTGAGTGCTGTGGCATTAGCCTAGCTCACAGCAACCTCACACTCCTGGGCTCAAGCGATCCTCCTGCCTCAGCCTCCCGAGTAGCTGGGACTACGGGTATGCGGCACCATGCCCGGCTAATTTTTTCTATATTTTTAGTTGTCCAGATAATTTCTTTCTATTTTTTTAGCAGAGACAGGGTCTCGCTCTTGCTCAGGCTGGTCTCAAACTCCTGAGCTCAAACAATCCGCCAGCCTCAGCCTCCCAAAGTGCTAGGATTACAGGCGTGAGCCACCACGCCCAGCCTTGTTTTGTATTCTAGTCTTTGTTCTCCACTTAGATTTTAAGCACAGGGGTAGGAATGGAACCTTACACATCAGTTCATTCTGCATAGTTCCTAAGTCATACCCAGATGCTGCTCTTGCCAAATAAAAAAAAAGAAAAACATAGTTCCTAAGTCAGTCACTGTTCAATGCATTGTTTTTGACTGATGAATTAATGGGAATAGACCATATCTTAGGGTAGAAGAGTTGGCAGGGAGTCAGAATTTTCAAGTGGCATTAATTCTTTCTGTATCCTTACAGCATCTTTCTTTTTTTCAAACCTTAGTAAGCAAGCATTACTCTGGACATGTGGTATGTACTTTGTCACTAGAGCTTCGTCAGTAAACATTCATTAAAACAATGCCCTTCTGAACCTGATTTCATAAGGAAGCTAGTTTTTCATAGACCACATGACTCAGTTTCACAGAGCCAAGGTGGAACCTACTTAATGGAGAAAATAAATTCTGAGCTTTTTAGTTGATCGGGCAGCATCAGGGTGTAGAAAAGGGGATTGAGATCTTGGACCTTGGCAAGCATTAACAGAGAGGAGCTTATCCTCCCAAGGAATGGACACTAATAAATGGACAGAAATAGCCAGGCACAGTGGCATGTGCCTTGGTCCCAGCTACTCAGGAGACAAGAGATGGGAAAAATCACTTAAGCCCAGGAGTTCGAGGTTAGCCTGAGCAACATAGTGACACTCCCGTCTCTGTCTCTAAAAAAAGAAATGGATAGAAATGTCACTGGTGGAATTTAGTTCAACTAAACCTAGCCAAGCCATTCAGTTCGTCTTTGTAGTTTAAAGGACAGAGTGTGCTTCGTAGCTTCAAAGGTATCTTGTACAGAAGGTGCCAAGTCTCTGTGCCCTGGAAACATCTCTGCTATTCTAGATAATTAAACCAGAATTAGTCTGAGAACACCCTGGAAAACCAGAAGACGGTAGTTCTATTTCTGCAAAGCAGAGCATTTTGTATGGCATTTTTTCAAGCCTTATTAAGCAAGCATTACACTGGACATGTGGTGTATACTTTGTCACTAGAGCTTTGTCAGTAACTACGCTCATTAAAACAATGCCTTTCTGAACCTGATTTCATAAGGATATTTGTTGACAACGTAACTAAAGCCAGTGATCAATGGTAGTTTCAGAGTGGCCAGGTATCCAGTAGATCTTTGAAATTCTTGCACCTTTTAATGAATGGGAAAAAACACCTAGAATTTTTATTCTCAAAAAGCCTCTATGTCTATACAGAGTTCCTGAATTTAATGTTCCATCAAAAACTTCCTAAGAGTAATGCTTACTGTCATCACCTTACCTGTTCGTTCACATTTGTTTATATCATTTTCAAGAGGTGTTGGCCCCTGTCCAAAAACAGAAAAGGGTATGCTGCCACCAGATGGCTCTAGGATCTCCATTAGGCCACGTAGTCCAAAAAGTAAGGCTTCTTAAAAAACATGTTCACCTGAAATCCATTTGAATCTCAAAAAAAATTAGTGACTGTACATTGAGTTTATAATGCAAACAAAGTATAGAGTATATTCATTGTTCTTCCCTCTATCCTTAACCTTTATCAACAACCATTAGGTATAAAGTTGATCTTATTTATCCTTTGACCCCATTAAAATGCTGCTTTTGACTTCTCCCTGATTCCATTCTCACAGTTCACTCGTAGTAATCAAGATGCCTCGGGTTGTTTCTCCAGCAGCATGAGATTTATTTATATTGTTCAGGCAGTTAGCATGAATTACCTTAGATTGTCATTTTAAAATCTCTAGCCAGAGTCAGTCATCCCTTCAGCCTCCTACAAAAAGCTTAATGAAAAATGACAGGCATTTTGGCTTCTAGACGCCGCGGCACGTAAATTTCCTGTGGGGCACTTTCTCCTAATGTGAGGAGAAAAATTTGCCACTCTTTTCTGAAGAGAACAAATACAACTCCTTTACAGGATTGACTTCATGTGAGCTGAGCAGGGCTTGAAATTTAATTACGATGGTCTTTTGGCAATTATTGGATGTGAAGGCTGTGCCTGGATTTCATAGGATTCTTTTCTTTTTGCCCTTCAACACACATTGAAATCGCATCTCTCAGAAAGCTTTGTGTTCTCAAAAAGCACTTTTAAAAACAACTGATCATGTATTCTGATTTTTGATTCCAAAAATATCATCATCATAATGGGACACTTTTTATAAACTTTCTTCAAAATTATGTGGAGCAAAACTATTTCTGAACAACTTTTAAACAAGGTTTGCCTTCAGGAGTTAATAATGGCTTTGGGACTTGTCTTTTACTTTAGGGATAAAAAGTAGGGTTTTGGCTGGGTGCTTTCTAGATACTTAAAATGTGTATTTAGGATGTTTTAGCATGTGAGTAAGGTGTAGCATAGGAGGAGAATATCTGCAAACTTGGGCAGATATCATTCCGTTTAAAAGACTCATGCAGTGTGCATGCGTGGAGGGGTGAGAGGGTGGCTGTATATGGGAATTCTCTGTACTATCTGCTCAATTTCTCTGTAAATCTAAAACTGTTCTAAAAAGTTTTTTTAAGACATACTAAAATTATAATAAAATTTGTGTTGTCATGTGTTTCCAATTAACGAGTCACCCAGGCAGTGGTTTTGGCTAAGAGTTTATTTATTTATTTATTTTTGAAACAGAGTCTCACTCTGTTGCCCAGGCTAGAGTGCCGTGGCCTCGGCCTAGCTCACAGCAACCTCAAACTTCTGGGCTCAAGCCATCCTTCTGCCTCAGCCTCCCGAGTAGCTGGGACTACAGGCATGCGCCACCATGCCCGGTTAATTTTTTCTACATATATTTAGTTGTCCAGCTAATTTCTTTCTATTTTTAGTAGAGACGGGGTCTCGCTCTTGCTCAGGCTGGTCTCAAACTCCTGAGCTCAAACAATCCTCCCACTCGGCCTCCCAGAGTGCTAGGATTACAGGTGTGAGCCACCTCGCCTGGCCTTGGCTAAGAGTTTAAAAGTGATAATAAAAAACATGCTAGAAAACTTTCAATCCAATGTGACAGGAAAAAGTAAAGTCAAAACGGGGCCTGGTATGAGCTGGAGCGACACTTCCGTAACACAGCTTCAGCATGTTGACATGACATGCTGCAGCTGCCAGACTATGCTTGGGTGCTCATGAAGGGCTTTCAGAAAGAAAAGGCTGATATAAAATATCTGTTCGCATACGATTATGCAGTTAACCAATCAAAGGAAACAACTTGCCAGAGAAAAAGAATTTTAATCATCAGGTTAAAAAATTTACATAACTTTGTTGAGGTTATTATGTAACATTAAATTCTGGGTAATACAAGAATTATGGCTATGTGGGAATACCTCATTTTGAGCAAACCTGATATACCACAGTCTGGTCATTCATCACTAGAAAACTTTGACATAAGGCTTTTCTATAATATAGTACACTTCTAAAATATGTTGAAATTAGAGTTTGATCTTTTAAAATTGATTCACACATAATTTTAGAGAGACTATCTATTGGTTAAAATGAGGATATATGTGCTGTATTTCCAGGAGCACACACACTTCAGTTTCTGATAAAGGAAGCTCTTCTATACATCATAATCCATTTTATGAAAAAATAGTTAAATTCATGAGGTATGCATCTTGAGCACATGCACACGGTTCAAGTTTGTACTCTGTAGTGTAAGATCAGTGCATGATGAATGCACAACACAGTATACCACGAATGAATGTGGTTCCCAATCATACCTTTCCCATGTTTCCAAATGTATCTAACCCCAAACACCCTGAGGAAGCACGTGTGTGGCACGGCGCAGGTATACCTATGGGTATGTATATATGTGCAAGGATGGGTATACCACCATGTCAGCACGGCCTCTTTTTATGACAGGATATCTGTTTCTAGGCCAGTTTGGCTTCATACCTGGAACTGGCTCTTGGCTTGAGTTTGTGCTTCTTTTTGGAGTGCATGATACTGTAACGCTTAGCTTCTTACTCTGTGCAAACAAGATCAAAAAGTTGAATTCACTTTATGTTGCCATTTCTAAAGCTATACTTAGGGTTGGGGTTGGCTTTATAAGGAGTTAGTAAGAAGAATTTGCATTTCTTTCCCAAATATCAAGATAGTTGACATTGTTAAAGGGCAGAGGTGAATTGAGCACTTGTCTTGGTTCCCCAGATAGTCAAATCAAGATCCCGGGGCAACATTTTAATTGTCCTGAGAAGTGGAGGGACTGCATTTTATAAGTTGTGTAGAAACATTACACAAAGGAAGAGAAAAACTTGATCTATCAAGTTGTCCCATTTTTTTTCAATTCTGTTTATTTGACATGCTATGGAAGTTAAATGTCCACATCTCTGTTAGAGGAATATCACACTAGAAATGTCAAGAACATGAAACAAAGGTAAAGGTTTGGATGGTATTCATCCACTGCATTGAATTTAAATGTACCCATGCTTACATGTTACAGCCTAATTAGCATGTTTCAATTGTGGGATATGGTTTCAGGTACCCATAAACTTCCTACAATGAATGCTGAACGAGGAAAGAGGACAAGTTCCCCATTTGTTAGTTTGTCAGGACTGAAACCCTCTTTGATTTGACTTTATTTAAATCTTTCTTTTCATTGTTCCTCTGTTTCTGTCATACTATGGTGATCTATCTGCCTTGTCACCCCTCCCAGAGAATCTTGTTTTTACAGTCCTATAAGGGCCCTGCACATAGTATGTTCTCCAGAAGACACTGATAGGTAAATAAGAGCAGCAATCCAAGAATTCCTAAGGAACAGACTTGGAAAGACAGCAGGGACTTCACCTTGGGAGAACCGTCCATTCTATATCTAGTACATCTAACTTAATCCAGTGATTCTCAACGTTTGTTCTACCCACACGCATGAGTAACACCCTCCTGCAGTGGTACCCAGGGCTACCTGAAACAGCAGGTAGCTGTTTCAGGAAAGAAACTAGCTGTTTCTCCACCTCTTTTTTCCTCCCTTTCAGGAAAGAATATGCGAGTGCTGCAAATGAGCATGAGATATGTTATTATAGGGATAAATATGAATTCATTCTAATTTATTCTTTTTTTTTTTTTTTGAGACAGAGTCTCACTGTGTTGCCCGGGCTAGAGTGCTGTGGCATCATCCTAGCTCACAGCAACCTCAAACTCCTGGGCTCGAGCAATCCTTCTGCCTCAGCCTCCTGAGTAGCTGGGACTACAGGCATGCACCACCATGTCCAGCTAATTTTTTCTATATATTTTCAGTTGTCCAATTAATTTTTTTCTATTTTTGGTAGAGATGGGGGTCTCGCTCTTGCTCAGGCTGGTTTCGAACTACTGAGCTAAAACAATCCGCCCGCCTCGGCCTCCCAGAGTGCTAGGATTACAGGCGTGAGCCCCACTGTGCCCGGCTAATTTATTTTTTTATAAAGGCAAATCATGGCCAGGTGCTGTGGCTCACACCTGTAATCCTAACACTTTGGGAGGCCAAGGCAGGAGGATTGCTTGAAACCAGAAGTTCAAGACCAGCCTGGGCAACATAGGGAGACCCTGTCTGTGCAAAAAATTTTTTAAAAAATTAGGTGGGCACAGTGGCATGTGCCTTGTAGTCCCAGCTACTCAAGAGGCTGAGGTGGGAGGATTGCTTGAATCCAGGAGTTCGAAGTTACAGTGAGCTATGATTGCACCACTGCACTCCAGCCTGGGTGACAGAACAAGACCCTGTCTCTAAAAAAACAAAAATAAAATAGCAAATCATTCACAAACCTAGGTATTGAATAATCAGTGGTAACACTGGATGATGGTGACATCTCCTAGGGTTGAGAACCACTGTACTATTCACTATCACCATCTTACCTGACTTGTTGTCATGGAGTTTTAAATAATGGTTGCCTAACAAATGTTTGTTGAAATATTAAAGAAAATTGAATTCTCCATGGCAAGCATTTAGCTCTGGGTGGGCTTCCTCCAGTCCTGTAGCACCTTATGAGCTGTGCCCCAGGGTGGTGAGGTGGTTTGTAGCCAGAGAGTACAAACTACCTTAGATGTTTCATCTGAGCAGAACAAATCTGAGAAGGCAAAACTGGGTGGCCTGTGGATCACCACTCCTCCAAATCACACAATACATTTGAGAGCTAATTAAAATTAATTGCTGGGCCTGGCTCAGTGGCTCACACCTGTAATCCTAGCACTCTAGGAGGCTGAGGAGGGAGGATCACTCGAGCTCAGGAGTTCCAGACCAGCCTGAGCATGAGCGGGACCCCATCTCTACTAAAAATAGAAAAAATTAGCCAGGCATAGTGGTGTACACCTGTAGTCCCAGCTACTCGGGAGGTTGAGGCAAGAGGATTGCTCAAGCCCAGGAGTTTGAGGTTGCTGTAAGCTAGGCTGATGCCAGGTCCCTCCAGCCCAGGCAACAGAGCGAGCCCATGTCTCAAAAGAGAAAAAAGAAAAAAAATTGCTGGCATATAAGTATATACAGTATATTAGATGAAGTACCTGCATTTTCTCTTTATTCTTAGTCAGAATCAGGGTGGTCATTGATGGGTCCAGGGAGGTGACTTTGCGCTTTCCAATTAACTGTGTCTAAAGTAAAGGAACAAATCCTCATTAAATTTTCCACTTGAACAAGTGTGATTATATGGAATTTACATTGTTTGTTTGCTTTTTCTTCATACATGTTGATTCATTATGATACTCTAACACAAAAAGAGAGACAAGACAGATAACAATTCAAAGAAAAGAAGGAAAGGGGACTAATGTTTATTAAGTTCCGACCATATGCCAGGTACTTAACACAGTTTTGCATTTAATTCTTACAACAACCTTAGGATGTAGACATTATCACCATAGTACTTTAGATGCAGAAACTGAATCCCAGGGAGGTTAAATAACTCACAGAATATTAAAGAGTGGGGCTGGAATTTGAACTCAAGATAGATTTCAAAGCTTGTGCTCTTGCCATTGTCACAGTAGATACCAAATGGCTCTCAATATCAAACAGGGACAGCTGTGCTCTGTGGGCTTTCCCCCGTGTAGCACAGGGGGACCTCATTGTATCATGGTTAACCATAGGCTAGCATTCCACAGGAGGAGGGCCCATTTTGCACCCTACCCATTAACAATTAGCTACTATTGCACCAAAACCTAATTTTATACATTAAAAATTAAGGATTTTATAGCCACAAAACTCTAAAGTGCTGAAAGTTGGTTAGGTGCCTCTCCTCTGTTGCCACTGCATCCTATTCTGCGATATAATTCCTGGTTACTTTTTGAAATCTTCACCAGATTCCAAAATCTCTGAGTCAGGGACAGTATTTTGTTCAAGGTTGTATCCCCAACATCCCAAGGGCTTGGCATGAAGCAGGTGAATAAAATTTGTTGATTTAAAAATAAAATTTGTTGATCAGGTAGATGGGTAGATGGATGGATGAATGGATGGCAAAGCAGCCTGTTGCTATATTCTTGTTTACAATCACAAATCACCAGTATTTGACGTCAGACTTCAGTGGCGTCTGATCCAAAGCAATGTCGGTGTCTCCCCCAATTTTATTTTGTTTTATTTTATTTATTTATTTATTTTGAAACAGAGTCTCACTCTGTTGCCTGGGTTAGAGTGCTGTGGCGTCACCTTAGCTCATAGCAGCCTCAAACTCCTGGGCTGAAGCAATTCTTCTGCCTCAGCCTCCTGAGTAGCTGGGACTACAGGCATATGCCACCATGCTCAGCTAATTTTTTTTATATATTTTTACTTGTCCAGCTAATTTCTTTCTATTTTTTAGTAGAGATAGGGTCTCGCTCTCGCTCAGGTTGGTCTCGAACTCCTGAGTTCAAACGATCCTCCCATCTTGGCCTCCCAGAGTGCTAGGATTACAGGTGTGAGCTACCCCGCATGCCAACCCCCAATTTTAATTTTCCCTTGCTCTCAGTAGCACTGACAGGTAAGGGTGACTATTGGCTATTGCATTTTTCACCCTGTGAGTAAGATGTGCTAATTGGAGAAATCAGGAGATTTCTATGTGTGACAAAGAGTCAAACAAAAATACTACCTCATTCAACCTTGGTTTTTCATTTTTCATTGTTGAAAAATGGGAATTCTCTGAATTTTTTAAAAAGGTAGGCTGCTTTTGCAGAGTAGAAGCATATCCTGCTCTTTCCTGGAAGGAATGAATGAAAAGAGAATCTTTTTGAATTGATCCATTCATAATTGACCCAGTTCACCCAACAGCAAAACTACCAGCTCTGAAAGCACTTTTGGCCTTAGAAAGCAAATGGTGCAGTGTGAATGTGGAGGCTCAGATAAAGACTGAGGGGGAGCTATGCAGTGTCCTTTACCTGGACCAGGCTTGCTCCTGTAGTCACCTATCCACTCGAACTAGCTTTAGTCACCAATCTTCCAGTGCCATCTCTTTCCTCTAGAAATCCAGACTTGGTCTAAAGCCAGACTTGCTACGCCAGAGCGTAGGAGAGGATCAGTGGGCCAAGGCTGAAACCTGCTCAGAGATGTCCAGAAGACTCATGGAAGGGCTCTGACCTCAAAATGGAAAGCCTTCCTCTGTCCCAATCTCCATCCCCCTCTGGTTTGGAGTAAACTTTAACCTCTTTTCCTGCTCCCTCTATGGAATACTCTGTGATCAGACAGTAGAAATAGGTAGCAGGGCTTTCTTACGGGGGATTCTTCTGTTAACTTGAACTCCTGCATCGAATTATTTTTCTGATACTGCTCATTTCGCTGTTTCCTAGTCTGAAGTGGCTTCTTTTTTTTCTTCTTAAGCGCCTTCTTCTGATTCAACTATTCCGGAAATAGAGAAACTGATCACTGAGGATTCCAGAGCTATGTCCACCCACATGTGGCACACTTTTCACACAACACTCAAGACATAAAGGCTAGCAGGGGTGGGGAACCCACAGCCTTGGGGGCACACGTGGCCTTCTGGATCCTTGAGTACAGCCTTTTGAACGAATCCAAATTTTACAGAACAAATCCTTTTAATAAAGGACTTGTTACCGACTTAGTTGATGGGCTGCACTTGGAGATCTGGTGGCCACCTGTGACAACTGGTGGAGGCCACAGGTTCCCCAGAGAATCGACAGCTCAGTTACCTCCTTACTAGAGGCTGCTCCCTACTTAACACTCCCAAATCCCACTATTACAGATACACTGCCAAAGGGGAACACATACCAATAACCAAATATCTGTGATTTATAATATGAAACCAGATTACTTATGGCAATAATGTCAGGTCCAGATAACACTGATCATTAGACATATGGTTAAACTGATCATTAGTTTGTCTTTTTGTTTGTTTGTTTGTTTGTTTGTGTCTTGTTTCCAGGGATAGAGACGGGGTCTCACTGTGCTCAGGCTGGTGTTGAACCCCTGAGCTGCAGCTATCCTCCCGCCTCGGCCTCCCAGAAAGCTAGGATTACAGGCGTGAGCCACCGTGCCTGGTCTGATCATTAGTTTGGTTGTTACCATAAGGTGGCTTTAATAATTAAGCAAGAAAGTTATTTTTTCTTCTTGTTTCTTCTTTACTTTTCTATTTTTTTGAGACAGGATCTTGCTCTGATGCCCGGGCTAGAGTGCAGTGGTATCATCATAGCTCACTGCAGTCTCTGACTCCTGGGCTCAAGCAATCCTCCTGCTCCAGCCTCCCAAGTAGCTGGGACTATAGGTATGTGCCACCATGGCTGGCTAATTTTTCTATTTTTTGTAGACATGGGGTCTCGCTCTTGCTTAGGCTGGTCTGGAACTCCTGGCCTCAAGCAATCCTCCTGCCTTGGCCTCCCAAAGTGCTAGGATTATAGCATGAGCCACTGCACCCAGCCTAAACAAGAAAGTTATAAAGGATAAAATAAAAGACTCCAGGGCAAGGTGACCAGTTAGGATACTATTGCTATATTTTCTGTAGATCTTAGGACGGTTGGAAAATTTCACCAAATTATTGAGTAGTATTGTGATTTTTTTTAAGGCTGCTACTTCCTGGGTGTAAGAGTTAATATAATCTCACCTCATCTGCCATGTTCAGTAGGTGAACAGGAAGACCATCTGAGAGAGAGCTGTCAGAACCACTGGTGCTGTTTCCAAAAGAAAAGAAAAAAGGGAAATAACTATCATTAACATGACAGTTAATATGTCTAGGAAGTATAACATTTACCAGATCAGTGTATAGGATTAGGATATTTAGTCCACTATTTGCCTCATTTTCTATGCTTCAATTAGTAAGAATTCTTGACAAGCACATTCATTTATTCACTCTGAACACCTCCTGAATGCCAGGTAGTGCTGTGGGCACAAAGAACACAGATGAGGCCGGGCACGGTGGCTCACGCCTGTAATCTTAGCACTCTGGGAGGCCGAGGCGGGCGGATCGTTTGAGCTCAGGAATTCAAGATCATCCTCAGCAAGAGTGAGACTCAGTCTCTACTAAAATTAGGAAGAAATTAATTGGACAACTAAAAATATATATATATATATATACAAAAAAATTAGCCGGGCATGGTGGTACATGCCTGTAGTCCCAGCTACTCAGGAGGCTGAAGCAGAAGGATCGCTTGAGCCCAGGAGTTTGAGGTTGCTGTGAGCTAGGCTGATGCCACGGCAATCACTCTAGCCCAGGCAAAATAGTGAGACTCTGTCTCAAAAAAAAAAAAAAAATTAAACAATATAGACAAGAATAAATTAGAGATATACCAAAGGTCCACCTTGGCCTTGGATGGCGGCCTAAATCTGCGATGTGGCTTCAGCTCTGGTCTTGGCCTTTGGAAGGTTGGATGGTTGATCCCGACTTCAACACCATTTATGGCGTCACTGAACTTGGGTGTGATCAAGGAGTGTGTGATCGCGTTGTATCTAAGCAACAGGACAACAGCAGTGACATGAACAAAGCATGGGGTTCGGATTTATTAATAGCAAAACGTTCATTTTGAAATAGAGGCAATCCCTTTAGATGCGGCTTAGATTGGGAATCTCTTTTGTACTTTATACGTTGAAATTCTATTAATCAGTTGAAGTTAAAATGTGCATTTATTATTGCAAGACTAAAGTGCTGCAGTAACTATGATTGTGAAAGTTGTTAATTTTATGCACAAGAATCATTATCAACTTTGAAATAGTTAAATAGGGGAATAGTTGACACTTAACATGAGTGGTAGGAGAATATGTTAGCTCGACAACTTTAGGGAAAACAGTATGTCCTTATATCCTGTTAGAGAATCCAAAATATCATAAAAACCTAAAAAATAACAAGAGAAAAAGTAGATTAGATTATATCGTTGAGTCTCATTTTTATAGATTTATTTATTGTGACAACGTTCACGACATTAAATAAAACTTTTCAGAACTGCTTTTTTTTTTTTGAGACAGAGTCTCACCGTGTTGCCTTGAACTGCTTTTAATTGTTAAATATTTAATTCTGCTTAGGCCAGGAATCTTTCAAGAAAAAGTCTCATTTGAGAATCCTTCACATCTTGTGAGGATGAAAAAAAGATAGAGTCAACTTTGCCACCCTGAAATTTCAAAAAGAGGAAACACTCCAAAATCACATACAACATCTGTGATAAATGCTCCTTGATTCAGACATAAAAGAGAATATAAACATGAAGAAAAAAGACACTTTTAGAGAAAAATATCAAAATAATCTTGCTTCTCAACTACCTTGGTTGCAAGTGATCAACTCTCAGTGTCACAGTGGATGGTAGAAGGGCCGTGGACTGTCCCTTTAAGCTGACAGTCTAGAAAAACTGTTTCTGCACTCCATGTCAGCCCTTGAAATTTGCTATGGCTTTAATACAAAATTGCAATAATAAAGTGTTATAAAAGTCATGCATAGGCTTTGGCCTCTTCGGCTGAATTTTAACTCTTGGCCATTGGGCTTTGAGCTAAAATGTACTTCCAGCTATAATGTATCTCTAAACATAAAATGAAAATCCCTTCTCTCCCTAACTCGTAATCTCTTCCCTGAAGATAACCACTGGTGCTTAAAAGTCTAGTGTATATTCCATAAGACTTTTGAAATATATCTATAAAATATTTGTATTTTTTTCTTGCCACAATGAGATCATACCATCGTACTGCCCAACAACTTGCTATTTACCACTCAATAATTTAATTCAAACATCTTTTCATGAGACTACACATAGCTCCAGCTTATGTTTTGTAATGACTGCATGTATTCCAATGTATAGATGTGGCATTATTTATTTACTCAATCCTCAATTAAAGAACATTTAGGCTATTTCCAATTTTTATCCATTGTTAAGAATGTTGCAATAAACATTTTTCTGTGGTCTTTTGGTAAGCACTAATTATTTTCTTTCTATATATATGTATAATATATATTTGTATGCCACATATATGCATTTTTTGGTATATCTTGCTACGTTGTCCTCTAGAAATATTGTATCAATTAATACTCCCACCCACAGAGTCTGCTTCCCTCCCCAATACTGAGCTTTATCTGCCTTTGGAATCTTTGCCAATGCTAAGTGAAAAATGGTCTCTTGATATTTTAATATGCATCTTTTATTATTAGTGAGGTTGCACACCCTTCTCTGTGTTATTGTGTTGATTACTTCTACTCACAAAGGAAGTGACGTCATCCTCACGACACTCTGGTTTTAGGTGGCTCCGCGTAGACAGGACGCGTGGAGAATATTTCACCTTTGTGCTGCTCATTAGGACAGTCAAATCCCTTTCGCTTCCTCTTTTCGGTTAATCCCCATACTCGCCTGCAAGGGATTTATTGTTAATATTAACATTCTCAAGTGTGAGAAGATGGGGCTCAGGTCAGCTGCTTGGTCTCAGACTTCGTGGCTAAGAAAAAGCAGATCTGGGGCTAGAAGGTCGATGTTCTAAATTCCAATCTTCATTGCACTTTTCTACATTGTGTCTGCTGCTGAAGAATTTAAATCCAAATTCCTGGACAGAAGTTTCTCGAATTGTAAACATCGCTATAGTTATTGGGCACGGCCTGTAAGTACATTTTCTCACCGCCCCCTCACCACGGCTCCACAAGGGGAGAGAAAATCGTTACCCACATGCACAGGTGGGGACTGACCACTGTCACCCAGGCAGGGGTGGGACCTTGGAAGGCTAAGCAGAGTCCAGGCTGATAACCACTGTGCCACACAGCTTCTCTGTCCCCTAGCACAATGCCTTCCCACGCATGCTAATGAGTCCCCAAAACCGCAGGACATCACACAAGAACATGAAATTTATTCAAGGTTCATGAGACAAAATCAGGCTGAGAATTAAAGCTGGGTAATAGTAGGTATATGGTTTTTCCAACAAGGACACTATTGGCATTTGGGGCAGGGAAATTCCTCGTGCAGGGCTGTCTCCTGCGTGGCTGGAGGCCTAGCATCCCTGGGTCCTTCCTTGTAAAGGCCAGTAGCATCTCCCAGGTACTGTACCAACCCAAACCCCACTCCCCTGAGTTTCCAAATGCCCCACGAGGGGGTGTTACTTGAGGGTGTCGAGAACCACTGGACCAAGGGACCCTTCTCGGATTATGGTATCTATTCGTCTCTTGGTCGATGTGATTATTCTGTTGTGTCTGGGATGGTTGTACTGTTCAGGGCAACCCTCTTGGACAGGGACTAGGATTTGAAGAGTGTTCTGCAAAGGTAATGTGGTATTTCTGAGCCTTCCTTAGAGGCTGATCCTTGGTAACCCCCAGAGCTCCTGATGCAGCCTCTGTCTGCAGACAGTCAATAAATGTCGATACTCGCTCGTGATGGATGTCTGGGTGTCTGCTGTTCTGTGCTGGGCTCTAGCCCACGGCAATCACTTTTCCAGGCCCAGATATTTTTCTTCCTTTTGATTGCAGAGGCAGCAGCAGGCAGGGGAATCACCAGCTTGCAAGTCACGTCGCCGTAGGGAAAGGCTTTTGACAGGTTGGAACCCAAGCTCTGTGGCCTGGCTCCTCTGAAAGCCAGCCTGGCCCAGTCCCCTGGCCACGGGAGCAGACCTGCTGGTTGAGCTGCGTCCCTTGCACCAAGCCCGTGGCCTGCCCAGGGCCGCTGTGTGCGCTCACGCTACATCCAGAAAGAGCCGGGACCTCTGGGTTGCAGTCAGCAGATCTTCAGGAAACCAGGGAGGAAAAGGCAATAGGCGGCTACGTGGGGCCTGGCTCCTGGCCCAAAACTGCCTCCAGCCCGCTGGCCATGCCCACCGAAGTGGCTCTGTGGGCATACACTCTACAGCAGTGGCAGCAGCGCAGTGTTTAAGCCGTGGCTTGTTTCCAGTCTGCCCAGTGAAGACGGTGATAATGGGAGAAATCAGCACATGTGTGCAAAGGAAGGTCACTCTGAAAACGGGAAGGTCGCGACAGCAGCTAGGCTCCTGACACAAGGGGGAATGTTCTTTCTGAGTTCTCCTTCCGCATTTGTGTAGACAGAGGAAATCTCCTTCACCCCTGTTATTGTCTAGGGCTACACGCCGAACAAAAAAGCTCACCGTTGAAAGGCAATTGGATTTTAAATGGATCTATATTCTAGATACCATGCAGGCCCCCATGTCCACGGCGGGCCCTGCCCCAGGAGGGTGGGTGGTGAGAGGAGGTGCGGGGGGGCCTCCTAAGGGGCTGCAGGTCATCTGCTTCCCCCGCTGGGAGAAATGCGGGCAGAGAATTTCTAGCCTGAGGCTCAGGGACTGGGGACTCCCATTTGAGGTTCTTCCTGGTGGGCTGTTCCCCGGGAGGGCTCCGAGGTGCTCTGAGGGAGAAGTGGGGGATTTGTGGGACCTTCTGGTCCCTTCGTTGGAGCTGCTCGTTGCATGTGCTCACTGCCCTTCCTCTGAGACACACCGTCCAACTGATGCACTTCGTGGCTTCCCGGGAGTCAGCTGAGGAGCACAGCTGGGGCTTTTTAAACTGCTGCTATTGGTATCAACACTAAAAGGGCAGCATTTGCGTCTACGGAGAGAGACACGAAGGGCGTTAGGGCTGCATCCTTTATCGCGGTCACACTGGCTCTCCACCGACGTGTGCCTTTGTCCGAATGCGGGCCTGGGTTCCGGCCAAAGTGGATGGGTCCTCTGAAGTGGTCATGCCTTGCAGACTTGGGCTGACTGAATGCAGTATGTTAGGGACCCACTGGCATCTCTGTGCAAATCCACAGACAGCATGGAACCAGCCAGGCTCTTGGGTAACACATCCTTCAGTTGGTCTCCTCAGAAATCTACTTGTCTCTGACTCCAACGCTTCTTGAGAAGTAGCAACAGCAAATTTCAGATGTCCCCTTTGAGCTGAGCGTGGTTTACGGTGTGGTGTGCTGGGAAGAGCGTGGAGTTCAGGCTCGACCAACCTGGGACCAATGATAGGTGCTCATCAGCCGGCGACTCTGCAAATTGCCCGAGTTTTGATTTCCTTGCTTCTAGAAGGGATATAATAATATCTTACTCCAAATGATCGCCTGGAAGGCCAATTAGAGGAATGTGAAAAGACTTTGGAACCTGTAAAATGCTTTCCAAGTGCTGTCTTTATTATTCTCTGCTCTCAGAAGTTGAGCTTTAAAGTTCCTTTCAACTTTAACATTCTGTGATGTTAGACTCTTCCTGGGACAAATCTCTCTCTTCTTCCTTCCCACGAGACACCCACGGGCTCAAGAGGTTCATAAAGTCCGGGTGCAATCCAGTGCGAAGACTCTCCATCTTCTTAATTTAGTACAACTTTATATTTTTTCCTTATTTTTGTTTTAAGTTGAACCAAATAGATCCTTAAAGCACTATCTGGCCTGGAAGTGTGATAGTGCCTCCTGGCCAACGCTATAGTATCAGACATGAAGTCAGATTCCCCGTAGCTGTCTGGGAGGGCTGGCAGAAGGGAGCCACCTTGGTTTGGTGCCTTCTTGATGAGGTGTTTCTGCAGGAATGACTTATATATGCAAGGAGAAAGAGTCTTGAGTTTGGCTAATGCCCACTAGAAAGCTGTCATTACATCAAGGTTAGTTCATGGCTTAAAAAATGTCTTGAATATCTATTTTTTTCTTTCTTTTTTTCTGGGAGGTAGAGGCATATTTGATTAGTCTTGCCAGGAATGGTGGTTATGGGTGAGGCTTTGATATATAAATGGGAGCAACAGAGTATGTAGTAGAAAGAGAACTTGTCTTGGCATCCTAAAACCTGGGTTGAGACTTGGCCCACCACTAACAACCTGTGTGACATTGGGGAAATTGCTTAACCTCTCTGTTCCACAAGAATTATACATGAACGTGGAATATAATAATGTTTGGGGATAGTTATCTGTATCACATGACATCTTGATGACCCTTGCAAAAAATAGACATTTAAAAATTGATGTGTGTATTGATGTAATATAATGTACAGCCAGAAAACTGCCCAAATCGTAAAGGTACAGCTTGATGAACACACTCGTGTGACTACCACCCAGGTAAGAGCTGTGACGTTACCAGAACCCAGAATCCCCTCTCTGTCCTCTCCCTGCAGCTCCCCAGGCCCCTCCCTGAAAATGACCACAATCCTATGTCCCGACACCATAGATTAGCTTGGTCTATTTTTGAACCCGACATGAATGTAATCATACAGTGTGCACTTTTTTGTGTTGGCTGGTCTTGCTTGTGAGCTTCACCCATGTTGTTGCATGTAGTAGCAGTTCATTTACTTATTCTTATTGCTACAGAACAGCCCACGGGATGATTATACCCCAGCATGTCTATTCTCCTGTTGATGGACATTTTGGTTGTTTCCAGTTTTTGGCACTTCCACGTGATGTTGTGTTGCGAGCATTTCTGTTTGGCATGTACCTAAGAATAGAATTGCTGAGTCCTGTGGTTTCTGTGTGGTTTGGCCTTGGTAGATATCGCCAAACAGGTTTGCAACATGGGTGCATACATTTACACCCCCACATGGCAGTGCATGTCTGTTACTCTCTCTCTTCCCCAGCAGTTGATATTGGCAATCTTTTTGATTTTGCCATTCTGGTGAGGGATGGTGACATCTCATTTTGCTGCTTTCATTTGCATTTCCGCAATGGCTACCGAGGTTAAGCATATTTTTATACACTTATAAACCATTTAAATATCCTCTTTTGTGAAGTGTGTGTTCAGGTCTTCTGGCCATTTTTCTACTGCATTTTTTTTTTGTTTGTAAAAGTTCTTACTGTATCTTAATTACAATATATTTGTTGGCTATATTTGTTGCTATATATCTGCTCCTACTTTGTGGCTTGCTTTTTCTCTCTCAAGTTATATTATAATGAACAGAAGTTCTAATTTTAGTGCACCATAACATATCAACATTTCCCCTTATGGCTGATACCTTTTTTGTGATCTGCTCATGAAATCTTTTTTCGGGGGGTGAGCCCACTGCAGTGGGATGGCAGACACCTGCATGTGATCTGAGGAAGCTGTAAGGGAGCAGCCTGCCTGCCAGGACACCTTCACTCTAGCCCCAAATGTTCCTAAAGCTTCCCTGAGCTCGCAGGTAGACCAGGCCCTGGCCAAGCTGAAGAACCTGCTGGGGGCTCAAGTCCTTGACTAGAATCGGGGCCTTAGTTTAGGGTGCGCAGGGCCTATGGCTTCCAGGAACCATGTTGTCTGTCCACCTGATGATGGGGAAAGGTAGCATTAGTTGGCGCTTTCCTGAAGACTGTGTTTCTAGAACCTTTCTAGAAGTAAAATCTCTGACTCAGTGACACTGTTTATAGCTCTTGGTGTAGGAATTAGACACAGTGGCCGCTGCTTGGCCCACACTCCCTTCTTGGGGAATCTTCCTACTGTCCTCGCATGGTTTTGCTGAGTGAGCAGGGCCTGTGTGGCCCTTCCTGCCTTTGTCACAGCTGATCGGACCAGATGTTGACATGGGAGCCAGGAGCGGCCTGCCTGTGGGGCGGCCAGAGAACAATCAAAGGCTTGTGTGGACTGGACCAAGACGCCCACCTAAGCCAATGAGAATCCGTGTTTGGGAAATTGGAACCAGGAACCGGAAGGAAGCCGCCGGCTGGTGTTGGGCACTTGTGCTGAGAGGCCATGTGGAGTTGGGGCAAGAAGTGCCATTTGGGACGATGTGCTTGCCGAACGTAGGGGACTGAGACTCAGAGAAGCCCGTAGGAGAAGGAGGAGGGCATGGGGACCCAGAGAAGAGCAGAGAAATCACGTGTAAGAGAGCGAGCGAGCAAATCCCTGCTTCTGCCCTTCTCGGGGCCTGATTCAATGTTCCCTGGTTTCCCTCGAGACCTCTGTCTGTCCTCGCAATAACCCTACCTTTTATTGGAGCTGGTTTGAGTGGGTTTCTGATCCTTGCAATCAAAAGAATCTAGACTAAAATAGTCCAGATCAAAGGTGAGAAAAAAAGAAAATATTTATGGGTTGTACTTCATTCAATAAATTTTATAGCATTCTAGTAAAAACAGATTCCCCTGTAATTTAGATCACCTATCTTATTGACTAGAACACCGTCTGTGAGAATAACAGCGCTGCGCTTTGGACATTAAATTGTTAATTCTGGGTGCATTAGCAAAGAGGCAACACAAGGCAGCTTTCTGATCGTTGGTGCTGTAATTACATCACGGCCCCACCGTGAAGCTGGGGGAGGGAGGAAGAGACGCATGTGGCCCGTGGGCTGCAGATTGCTCCCCTCTGGTCTAGATCAGTGATTTCCAGACTGTACTTCCCAGGACTTCCAAGGTCACTGGGGTTAAAAACTGGTCACAAGCAAAATGGCCAAGAGTAGGAGAATGGTTAAATAAATTAGTGGTCTCTAAATGAAGGAATATTTATGGAGTCATTTAAGATGATGTCATTAAAGAGGTTTCTAATGACATGGGGAATGAATTGTGTAATAACATGTAACATTAACTGGAAAACAGATGTGAAATTTTTTCATACAGAGATCTCAGTGTTAAAATATTCCTAGGAAAGAGACTTCGAGCCCCAGTTCTTAACACCGAACGCCTGGCCCTCTAAGGCTGAGGCATTTGAACCCTTCCCTGGTGAGCGCGTGGCCGTGGCTGCCCTTGCCGTAGCCGTGGCACCGGCCCTCTGGCCTCGTCCCGGAGGTGTAAGGACAATGGCGGCGCCATCTTTCCACGGTGTGAAAGACGATGAGAATCCAGCTCTGGAGTCGCAGAGCCAAGTGGGGATCTGGTTTATAAAAGAAGTGGGGACGGGAGCAGCAGCAAACCTGGAAAGTGCTCTGAGAGCTTTGAGGGGCAGCTGCTCTCCCCACAGTAAGCGTGAGGCGCTGGGTGCTGCCGAGCTAACATTTTGTTTAACCTTCTCAGCTGCTCCGCGAAGTGGGATTTTTATGGTCTTTATTTTGCCAATAAGAAAACGAACCGACTCTAAAGCAACACAGGCAGAGAAGCCAGCGTGGAGGCAAAGTGATATTCATAGGCAACGATGGCAGGTCCGGGACTCAAAACCACCCCTTCTTTTTATTGCGTAATTTCGAAGACCCCATAATCACACATGGGGTCTTTATGCCGGGCCGTGTGCCGACTGCTCCACTTGCATTGTCTCCTTTAATGTTCCCTGCAACTCCGTGAAGTAGAGCCTGCTAATACCCCCACCTTAGGCTGAAGGACCGAGGCTCAGAGAGACTTGCTGGTGGTCACAAAGCGAGTCAGGGCAGACTTGGAACCCAGCCGGGCCTGAGGCCAGGTCAGAGCTCTGACCACCGTGATCCTAGTGATTTCCCCAGAATGGAGTGTCCAGAGTCAGGACCCCGGATCCCAGCATTTCACCAAAGTGCCAAGTTTAGGGTGGCAACCATGGCATGACCTCCAGAGTCCCACAGACTGGCTTTCCGGTGCTGCCAGTCAATTAGGCGATCAATCAATGTATCAATCAATCAGTCAATCAGTGCATCTACTTTGGAGTGGGGAAAGTGGAGACTTGGTGATCTCCAAGGTCCCCGTTGGCTCAGTGCATCCAAGATGTTACTGAGCCGTTGCCTTAGGTCTAGTCCTTTGCTGAGTGCTGTGGAGCAGGGGCGGAGGAAGCCTACCTAGGTGTTTGGCTGCCCTCATGGAGTTTAGGAGCAGAGCTGGGGGGAGATATATGAGATTAATACACATAAAACAGGCAATGACGAAGGGGTAGACAGTGTGGTACAGAGTTCACACTGTGGGACTGGGAGATCAGCGTGGGTGGAGCAGTTGGAATAGGAATCTCTATGTGAGTGTGCATGTGTGAGTGTGAGCACGGGTGAGTATGTGTGTGTGAGTATGGGTGAGTATATGCATGAGCATGATGAGTACATATATGTGAGCATGGGTGAGTATATGTGTGAGCATGGGTAAGTGTAGGTGTGAGTATGGGTAAGTACATGTGTGTGAGCCTGTGTGAGGACGTGTGTATGAGTGTCTGGGGCAGTGTGCACACAGGGCGCTGCAGGACTGCAGGTAGCTGCCTGAGTGCAGGGGGCCTGGATCAGGGAAGAAGAGCATGAGGACCTCCCTGGTCCTGGAAATGGAATGCGGAAGCAGAGGAACAAGGAGTGGCGAGGAGAGAGAGACAAGAAGCCCCGGGGACCCCACGTCTTCCGGCAGCTGCGGGACTGGCTGAGCTCAAGGTGAAGGTTGCTCCGCAGACAATAGGAAGGAGAAGGGCAGGGTCGTTCACTGGGTCGTTCACGGGGCTGCAGGGCGGCGCTCTGTCTGCGTCTCCTCGACTGGACTGGCACCCAGTTCACGGGCAGGCAGCAGGGCTTTCGGGGCGAGGGCCCAATGGCTGAGCCAGACAAGTCCAGGCCCAGGGGACGACTGGGTGCCACGCTTTGCTGCGGAGCCCAGTCATGAGACCAGCCTGCGTGAGGGAAGAAGCCCCTGGTGGAACCGTGCCAAGACGGGGCCCTTTCCCCCTTCGTGGAGACACCAGGTTGTCTGAGCCCAAAACGAAGGTCCTTCCTTTGACAAAGGATGTTTTCTGATTTGCCCCAGGCATACAAGTACATCACATAGAGCTCTACCTTTCATTAACTGCCTTTATCAAGAAAGAGTAAAATTAGAGGAAACTGACATAATTTTCGTTCACATGGTCATGGAACCAAGGAAATATTTGCTGGGGTATTTGAGGTAGATCTTTTCTGCAGTCTGGGGGCTCCGAGAAGAACCCCGGGGGAGGTCTCAGTAGGAGGTGACTGTCAGAGACCCTAGTCCCAGGGAGCCTCTTACAACTACTGAGTAGAACCCCAACCCCCTAGAGAGGTGACCGAACCTCCCAGCCAAGGGTTCCTTAACTTTGGGAAGCTGGTCCTGGATCCATTTTTGGTTGGAGCGCCCGGACAGTTTCCCGGAGGCTAAACGCGCAGGTAACCTTATCCATCCCTGCATTGCACCATGGCCACAGGGCTTGGGTCCGTGGTCCAGGAAACTGGATCTCCTGTGTTTTCTCCCTCTGTCCCCCCCCCTCCCACCCACCACGTCTGGAACATCTGCAATCGTTTGCAAAATCCCAGTTCCCAGGCCTGGTGCCGGCACTGTTTTCTTTCCTGCACACATGCAAAGACCTTTGAGTCGGCAGCTCTGTTTTATAAGGTTGCTACTTCCTGCCCTTGCTTTATTACATCTGTTCTTTGGGGCACGGTGTTATAAATTGGGTACGTGATGATGTGTAATCACTAACTGAAAAGCCAATACATTTTCACTGTACCGGCCGCAAGACAAATAAAAGGCGAAATGAAAGGCTTGTGCTCTTTCGACAAAGGGAAAAGCACACAACACGTATATTAAAGAAAAAAAAAATCAAATTGCAAATTGAAAATGTTGTCATCTTAGGGGAGCTGTTTTTTGTGGGGCAGCCTGGCTTGCGCTTGCTTCCTGGGAGCAGGGTGCCCTGGTGGCTGGGGGTGGGGGAGGTGGAGGATGATGTTTCATTCCTCTTGGGAATTGCATTATTACTGGGCTTTGCAAACCTCGGGCTGTTGCCCCAGGTGCATGTGAGCTACGGGCTCGCAGCCCTGGGCTGAGAACTGCTGGTCCGTGGTCAGAGCCAGCTGGAGAGAGAAAAAGAGAAAGAGAAAGAGAAAGAGGAGTGTGCACGTTTGTGTTTATAGGTGTATATCGCAGTGATGGTTCCTCAGTAGAAGTTCAGTACACCCTCCTGGTTGAGACTGACATGTTTGTAGGACAGTGCGATTTATAATGAAGTGACCATACAAAGTCTGTTCCAATTCTGGGCACTCAGAGTAGGGACGGAGTGTGTGGCCCCTGAACAGGACGGGTGTGTGTGCAGAGCAGGACTCGAGAGCTTTTAGGAAAGACATCTTCTCTCTTGTCCACATTCGATGCACACGAATATCTGTTCATATTCGACTTCGTAACCTGTGGAAATGTGGTCGCAGAATCACAAAATTTTACTCCATTTTTCTCTTCCCCAAAGCCCCGAAGAAAATACAATAAAAGCTAGGGTTGGGGAGCAGTTCTTTGAAACTGATTCAAGCAAAGGATAATAGGAATAATATATATTGTTAGTCTATAAAAGGTTAGAGATTTTTGCCGGAAAAAATGAAAGAGAAAAAATCTTTAGGCTTGGCAACTAATTATGTTCATGAAGTTAAGAGGAATGTGGACAGAGATAAGGGTCTCTCTTTTGTTAAGAGGATTCAGCTACGCGAGCACCCTACAAATGCGGTCGTTGGTAGTTTTTTCCAACACGTTGCAATAATAATAATGTAATAATAGCAATTACAGTAATGCAGCTCCATTATACTTACAGAACTCCAGGATGGATATGGGAGTGGCCAGAGGTGGGAACCTACTGCAAGTTGCCAGGGCCCAGTGATCTGGGGACCCTCGGGCTGTGTCGAATATCAGTACAAATCCCCTTGCTACAGGCCCCCAATTTTTTGGAGGTGGGTGGAAGTCCAACTCTTAGCAGGTCAATTTTCAAACTCTTTCATAATTTATGTTATCTGGTTCTTGTAGAGATTTTATGAGAGATACGGGGAAGGCATTTGTGTCATTCCAGATTTACATATGGAGAAACCAAGCCACAAACAGGATGGCTAACTCATCCACGCTCTCAGGTGGCAGAGCTGGGACCTGTCCGGGGCCTTCCGAAGCTGGCTTCAGTCTTCCCTGGCCATCCTGTGAGGGTGGTGACAGAAACAAGGCAATCTAAATGGCAATGCCAGCATGTTCCAGGTCGTGTGCCTGGACCAGCAGTGCCACACAGCTCCGGTTCTGGAGCGTTTGTGCTTAGACCACGTGGGAACCCACGATCTCCCCACGTGATAACAGCGCTGTCTGAAGTGTTGGTGAGCAAGCCTGGCTCCTGCTGGGTTGATCTGCTCTAGTGGCAAAACAAAGTCAGCATTTCCTCTCTGCCATTGTTAAATTCTTATCAATTCTTATACGGGATGAAAACCTAACACTTCTCTTTGGGATGATGGTTCACAATTGGAGATCATTTCGTGAGATTTAAGATTTTGGTTTCTTAAGTTCTTTAACATAGACCTTCACCTGTTTTTATTAAAATAATATAATTTATTTATTAATATGCTATTTTATGTTTTTTTGAGGCAGGGTCTCTTTCTGTTGTCCCAGGTTGGAGTGCAGTGGCATTATCATAGCTCACTGCAACTTCAAACTCTTGAGCTCAAGTGATTCTCCTGCCTCAGCCTCTTGAGTAGCTGGGACTATAGGCACGTGCCACCACACTGGGCTAACTAAAAAAAAAAAAAGATTTTGTAGAAATGGGGTCTGGCTATGTTGCTCAGGCTGGTCTTGAACTCCTGGCCTCAAGTGATCCTCCCACTTGGCCTCCTAAAGTGCTGGGATTACAGGTATGAGCCACCTCATCTGGCCTAATATACTATTTCTATTTTTATTGTCTGGCTCCACCCACAGCCCTCCCAATCTGAATATAAGGTCCGTAACTGTGGGGCTTTTTGTCTGTTTTTTCACTTAAAATCTCAAGTGCTCAGAACAGTGCCTGACATGTTATAAGACTCAATAACTGTGTGTTTTTGTTGTTGTTGTTGATTGAATGGATGAATAATAAAATAAAGAGAAAATTGCAGAGGCTGACCATCCTCAATAATACGTTCACGTCCAATGAGGGTAAAGGGTATCACCATGTATTCTCCCATAGGTAGTTCCAGTAGAGAAAAGAAATGAGGGACTTGAGCTGCCATGTACCCCAGGGGCCTATAGACACCCACTCCCCCTCTGTGTGAGCGTATTGCTCAGATACTGTCTTTTTTTTCATAATCAATTTGCACAAGTTCTTTAAAATTTTTTTTTTATTCATGATATAATAGTTGTACATATTTTGGGGGTACATGTGCTATTTTGATACCTATACACAATGGGAATGATCAAATCTGTGTACTTGGGATAGCCATCACCTTGAACATTTATCTTTGTGTTGGGAACATCACCATTCTTCTGGCTAGTTTGAAATATATAATAAGTTATTGTTAACTATAACTTCCCTACTGTACTATCGAATACTAGAACTTATTCCTTCTACCTAACTGTATCTTTGTACCCCTCAACCAACTTCTCTTCATCCCCCCCTTCCCTGCCCAGCCTCTGTAACTTCCGTTCTACTCTCCCCTCCATGAGATCCACTTTTTAGCTCCCACCTACGAATGAGAACATGTGATATTTGTCTCTCTGTGCCTGGCTTCTTTCACTCAACATCACGTCCTCCAGCTCCATCCCTGTTGTACATGATAGAATTCCATTGTGTGTATGCGCCACATTGGCTTTGCCCATTCACCCACTGGTGGACATTTGGATTGATTCCGTATCTTGCCGATTGTGAATAGTTGATTGATAAACTTGGCTGCAAGCAACATGGCGGTGCAGATATCTGTTGATAATTCGTACAAGTTCTTTACCAGTGATTGAGTAGTACACAGGCAAGAAACATTTTCTGTTAATTTATTTTTCAAGGTTGAATTTTGGAGTGAATTATTGAATTGACTAGTCCGTAAAAATGATATATCAATGTTTAAAAGTGAAATTTGTTGTACAAAGGCAAAAGGCCCAATGATGACATAATAAAGATGATGGATTGAATCAGGAGTCAGCAAACTATGGCTCTTGGGCCAAATCTTGCCTGGCACCTGTTTTAGTAAATAAAGTTTTATTGGCACGCTGCCAGGCCCATCTGTTTACGTATTGTCTATAGCTGATTTCGTGCTGTAACGACAGAGTTGAGTACTTGGTGACAGAGATCGCATGATCTACAGAGCCTAAAATATTTACAATCTGGCCTTTTACAGAAAATGTTTGCTGACCTCTGCATTAAATGATGGTCCATCATGCGAAAGTCAAAAGGATTGAGATGACAGTGAGCAAAAACCCCAAACAATGACCTCTCTCTGTTGGTAAGCCCAACACCGGAGACTTAGGTTCTATAGAGCTTCATTATCCATCATGGTAAATTAATGTTAATTTGAATTTTATTGGTTTGGTAGCTTTCATTGCATTTGTTCTTTAAATTTGTTTTTATCTTATATTTGCATGAGAGCTAGAAGCATATAGATTTATACTTAGATTAGTATTTGTTACGCATTAACTTTACTGTAAGATAATTTAAGTCAACCCCTGGGGATTGGCGCAATTTTTTTCCCCTTTAAACGTGCTTGTATCCTTTACAACTGAAGTTTGGAACTTACTGTTTTAAAGGCATCTGGTAGGAGCTTGTAGCTAGGTTTTGCTAAGCTCTACTGTGGTCACTGTTGTTAATTGTCACACTTTAAACTTGTTTGGGGCAGGAGGGCAACATTATGAAAAAAATTTTCCCCTTTCTAGTTCAATCATTTCATGTCTTTAGTCAGGAGAGAATAAACTTAATAGGGTGATGACCTGATTCCTGCTTTTTGTCCTTTTAAAATTTTGGGATTCTGATCACTGTCCCATTACTCCTTGTCTTTGCGAATATGGGCAAGTTTTTAGGATTGTTTGCTTTAAAATATATCTTCTGGACTCCTGGAGCCCAGAGAGTTTGTGTTTGGGGAACTTGGCGGCTGGGAAGCCTGTCCTGTTATTTGCTCTCTGAAGTCGGACTCTATAAATTTCCAGAGCTTGGATTTGACCGGCGTTCACTGCCTGATACAAATATCTGTGTCACTTACAGAATCTCTGTTTGTCAGAGGATCATGATATTTTAGAGCCAAAGGAAAGACTGAAGTTCCTTCCAAGAAGTTATGGCTTTTGCTCAGGCAGAACTGAGATTATGCTAGCTATTAAGGAAACAATAGACAAAAACCAAAACAAAACAGGCAAAAAATCCCTCCTGATGAAACAAAACAGTGAATAGAATGGGGTAATATAGATCTAAACACTTTATGACATGCACTCTGAAATGTATTTTTATTTTTGGAAACTCTCTTTAATTTTGTCCTGGATTTTTATAGCTTGTTTTCTGTAACAGAGTGTCTTCTACCTACTCTCTGTTCTCTATGTCCTACAACAGCCCCTCACGGGGAGCAGTGCGATTCTGCCTGCGGTTGGTAGAAGGCGAAGACTCCTGTAAGACCGAAGGTCTCCCGCCTTCTCAGCCTCCGGTCTGCAAACAAGCGTGGCCTCTGCACCACCTGACGGCTTTTGGCAGGTCCCTGCGTCCTTGGCACTGGAGTGAGCTTTTCAAACACAAGTCTGGCCGTTCTGCTGCCCTGCTCGACCTTCGCAGTGGCTTCCCACCCATGGCGGACACAAGCTCCTGGACAGGCCCGCTCCGCCCTCCCGCCCCTCTGGCCTCCTCTGACACCTGCCCTCCTCACCCTCTCCCTACCACCCTGTACCTGCCGAGAGCTCCGTGAGGCTGAAATAGCGCCTCCGACCCAGTGTCTGACATCTCGCAGGGGCTCAATCTGAACTCGCTGGACCCTGACCGAATGAATGGATGGATGCGTGAATGAATGAATTCCAGCCCGAGGTGTGCAGGAGGATCTTAGCACAGGTGGCAGCAGAAAACATTGGGAAGAGAAGCCAACTCGGAGTCACTAAGACTCAATTCAAAGCCTTGGGTAACGGGCCTCTCTGGGCCTCAGTGAATTCACCTGAAAAGGGGCGTGGGAAATGACGTCGAACGTGCGGGGAACTATCGTGAAGAGTAAGTAGGCAGACGGTAGAAAGCACCGATCTTCCCTCCCTACACTCGGACGCAGCCGGCCAGCGAGGCCCTTTTTTGTTTTAGGTAGGAGCTTGCTCTGGGCTCCCCCAGCGCTTTGGAAGCTGCTAGTGCGCCCACTTCACCGGGACCCCCTGGGCAGGGCCAGGCCTCGGGCTGGCATCAGGAGGAGGTCCCCTGCCAGGGTGCCCAGAGCAGCTGGGAGACCCTGAGGTCTGGCCTGGCAGGGGAGGGGTTAAGCAGCAGCCACTCAAGATGGCCCGTCCCAGGGTGTGCCCGTTCATCATGATAAGTGTCATAGGAAAATCAATTCTCTGTGTACTTTGGGGAATTACAACTATCATTTTGGTGTGATTTATTTGGTGTATAATGCGAACATGGCCGTTTGTTTCATCATTCTGAAAGTTCATCTAAAATTGCTCTGAATTTCTGGTTTTCGGGAGTGACATGTCCAATTGCTATCGTCTCTCCTGTGAAATATGGACCGAGGGCTACACAGCGGCTGCCTTGTTTCCTCCCTGGCTACCTGCGTTAGGTGGCAGAGGAGGTTTTATTGCTTCGATTTCCCTTCTCTCATTGCCCTCCCCGCTCTGGAATCCGCCTTCAGGCTGATACAGGGGTCGGCCCCGGGCTGTCTTCCTGGCCAGCCCCTGGGAACTTCTCTGTCCTGCAGAGATGGAAGATGATCTCTGAAGTATGTCGGATTCCCCCCCTGCTCTTGCAGCCCTTGCTGGGGGTGAATCTCCCTCCCTGGGCAGCTACAGCCCGATCCTGGCCTGCAAGCCCTTTCGCACCTGGGTATCATAGGTTAAAAACTGCCCTTGGTGTCTTTGGTCAAAAAAAAGCTGATTTGAGAGTTGTCCCACCACCTACCTGGCTGTGTGACTTTGAGCAATAACCTCAACCTCTCTGAGTCTTCTCAGGTATAAAATGGAGATTATAATGAAGTGAGGATTACATGAGATAATAGCCTTGGCACAGGCTTAGCTAGGGTGCAATAAATGTTCCCTACTATCATCATCACTACCTTGCTTTGGCTTTGATCCAAGCTGTGTGGCTGCAGTCTCAGTTTTCCCCATCTGGGAAATGGCCTCCTGAGATGAGTCGGAAGCCTGTGAGACGATGAGAAATGCAATATGTAGGATGAATAATAAAACCACCCTGGTGGGAGACAAAGGGTGCTGTTTAAGCTCGGAGCGGTGCTGTGTTGTGTCCCCTCTGCTTTGCCGACTGAGCGCTTGGTGTCAGGGCTCTCTGGAGCAGGCCCTGGGAGAATTCTGGGTCGCAGAGTGCAAGTGAGGTCGAAATACTGCCAGTCTTCCCATCTGGCCGTGACATCTGTGGGGAGGCCTGTGGTTTATTCCTGACATCTTTCTACAATAATAACACCACCCACCACGTATCACATGCACAGACCCCTAAAAAATCAGCATCAGGATTTTTTTTCCCCCTGCGACACCTGTTCCATCTTCTTGAAATGGAGCAGCTATCCTCGTATAAATTCCTCCTGACGTTTTGGTCATCGCCTGGGCCAGCAGGGCGTGCTGCCGTCAGGAGCACCCTGTCGTACCTTCTTCCATCTGTGGAGTCCCCGCAGGCTCTGTTATTTCCAGGGGAATGTGCTGTCCCCATGGCTTCGCATGTAAATCTGCGCACCCTTCAAGATTCGAATGCCACCCCCTCCAGGAAGCCTTCCTCCCTTTCCCTGTAGGTCCTGGTCCCACCCTCCCTGTTGGTCTCAGGACTCCTTGCCTGCACCTCTGTTTTGGCGTGTCTCGCTGCTGCCTTTGCAGTGGGGACGCTTAAATACACACCTCACCTGCGACCTCACCCTATATCTTAGTTCCCTTTGGGGACACTGTCCTGCCTCCCAGCAATGAGCTCAGCAGCTGGCTCAAAACGGACCCTTCGTGGATTTTTCTCAGCTGTTAAGTGACCAGAAGGGAAATGACCATGGCTTGTTCCTTCTAAAGAACCTCAGAGGCGGGTGGCATTTATAAGCATTACCTATTGCATTTCCTCCGGTTTACTCTCACACTTGCATTCGGGTGACGATTTCTGCTTCGGGCAGGACTTTTGTTCAAACCTCTCCCATTGTCCTGACGTGGCGAGCTATCTCCAAGTCCCAAGACGGAGCCAGGTGGGCTCTCTGAGGGTGGCAAGGGCAGGGTGCTGCAGGGCGGGTTGAACGCCCGGAGGCTGAGCAGGGAGACCCCGAGGGGAGAAGGTTTGCTTGAGTGACAGCGGGGACGGCTGGCCCTGGCAGCTGAGCAGAGGCCGGTGCCTTCAACCTCTCACTGTGACTCGGGGCTTAGTTCACAGCTGACGGGAGAAGGACATTTCCAGGAGCGAAGGAGGTGGCGTCAACAAGCCCCCGCTCCTGCAGGTGCGGGAGAGCCCACCGTCCCAACAGCAAGTCACCAGGGCCACTTGAGGCGAGTGTGTCTTCCTGTCCCTCCTCTTCCTTCTGCTCCGGGGCGAGGGAGTGGAAAGTTCCCTGGGTTCCTTCAATTACACGGATGACCGGGGAGAGCTTTAGCACAAGCAATAGAGCCACCCGCCTAGATTGGGTGGCGGCTAGTCCTCGCCCCTCGTCCCCCCCGAGGCTGCTCAGACCGGCACTGTTGACCTTCGAAGGGCCCGGCGCTGATGCAGGTGTTAACCTTAATGCCACTCATTGGGCCCGTCATTAGCACTCATGCTTGTGACAGGTGTTTGTTGTGGCCCTGGCAGGAAGGTCAGAACCTTGGAGCTGCTGAGTTCCCCAAACTGAAGGCGACACTTGAGGGCTGGCAGGCAGCCAGGCCTGAGCTGGTGGGGTCAAGGCAGGCTTCCGAGGTTCTCTGAGCTGGGGAAAGGGTTTAATGCCACCGGCTCTTCTCCTGGTCCCTAAGAGATTCTTTTTCCTTTCTCCTCTGCTTCAGCCCTCCCTGGAGGGTCACAGTGGCACCTTGGGCCTCCTGGCTGGGGGACAGCTCTTGGACAAGCCCAGCTGCCTGCTTCAGCCCAGGAACCCGCTGGCTCCTGTGGGCAGTGGCAGGCAGTCCTGTTCTTTGGGGACGAATCTTGGGCAGACGGAGAGGTCCCCAGGGACAGGGTGGCTCTGATTTCAGCCCCAGCAGGGACCCCGCCTCGTAGGTGCCACCCTGGGTCCGAGTGGACAAGCTGGAGCTAAAGCACTGTGGGGCTTCCGGTCCACAGACAGCAGGGGACATGTGTTCAGCTTCTTTCTGTACTTGGGGGGGTGTTAGAGAGAAAAGAGACTCTGGGGTTCGTCGAATGTGTGATTCTCAAATTTTTTCTACCTGTTTCTTCTCCTAAGTCACTTCTGTCACAGCTGTTGTGGTCTGAATTCTCTATACCGTCTTCTTCCTCCACTCTCGGGGTTAATAGTAATAATAACCATCATCCAAATAACAACCGACCCTGCCACCAAGGCCGATTATCGCCTGTTTGTCGCATGCCAGGAGTTTGCACCGTTGCGCTGCTGAGTTATCATAACGGTAAAGGGAATGGGCGTCGTCACCTCACTTCACTGATGCGGAAACTGGTGCTTGGAGACGTGTGACTGGCTCAAGGCGGAGCCAGGGTCCGAGCCCAGGGCTGAATAACTCGCTCCGGTCCGTGGGACCACGCCCTTGGCCGCCGCTGCTGCGAGTGTGGTTATCAACCCACTCTGTGCTTTGGGTTAGGAGCCTGACTCAGCCCCACCGAAGCAGAGAACTGAGGCCAGAAAGGTGACATGGTTCACCTAAAACGCCACAGCTGGCTGGACACGGAGCTGGAGCTCACTTGTACGCAGCAGCCAGCCAGCAGCTTGCCCAGTGCTGTGCTAAGTCGGCCCTCGAGGAGGTATGAGAAAGAATACATCCAATTCTAATGAGTTACCACTGGCTGGAAAAATAAAACTGCATTCATTGTTGATATTTACTGAGTGTTTACTCTGTGTCAGGCACTGGTTTTTTTTTTTGACAGAGTCTGACTTTGTTGCCTGGCTAGAGTGCAGTGGAGTGATCGCAGCTCACTGCAATCTCAAACTCCTGGGCTCTAGCAATCCTCTTGCCTCAGCCTCCCGAGCAGCTGGGACCACAGGCACGCACCACCACATGCAGCTAATTTTTCTGTTTTTTGTAGAGATGGGGTTGCTCTGTATTGCCCAGGCTGCTCTCGAACTCCTGGGCTCAAGGATCCTCTCACCTCAGCTGCCCAAATCCTGGGATTACAGGTGTGAGCCACTGTGCCCGGCCATGCACTATTTTTTTTACATACACTTCTTGTAACCATGAGGTGTGTACTATCATTACCCTCCTTCTCCAGGCAAAAGGAGTAAGGCTCAGAGAGGTTAAGTAACTTATCCAGGGCCACACAGCTAGGGAGAGGTGGAGATCAGACTCCAGCCCATGTTTGGCTGACTGCAAAGCCCTGGCCCTTGCATTTCGAACACACAGAAAGAACTGGAGAATCACGAGGGCCACGCTGTGAGGCGCTGACTCTATCATGGGACGTCAGAGAAGGGAGACAGAGTGTGGGCTGGAGTAATGAGAGGAGGAGACTCTGGGATGCACACCTCGAGCTCAGTTTTATTGCCCGTAAGAGCTGGATAGCGATAATTAGCTTACCTATCTCTCCATGTCGTTTTTGGTAATCACGTGAGATAAGGTCCAGGTGAAGAGCCCTTCTTAAGTTACAAATTGTCCTAAGTTATGATCATTAATTCAAAGTGTCTACAAGAATGTTTGTGAGTGAACAGGTCATGCATGCGTACGTGTATGTAAGTGGTTGTGATTGTGTGTATGTGTTCAACTATAAATGTGAATGTTGCCAGGTGTGCTGTGTGCACCTGTAGTCCCAGCCACTCAGGATGCTGAGGTGGGAGGATCCCTTCAGCCCAGGAGTTCGAGTCTAGCTTGGGCAACATAGTGAGACCTCTGTCTTTAAAATAAATAGGTAAATAAAAAAAATTAAAAAAAATTAAAAAAGTGAATATTGACGCCTATGCATATGGTGTGTGTGTTTGTCCTTTGGATTTGGTAACAGGAAACTGGAAGGCGTTCCCCGCAACAAACCCCACAGGGACAACTCTCTGCTGTGTGAATCTGTGGGCCAGCCACAGTGGTTCCCACTCAGGGGTTTGTGATCTCTCAGTTACCCTGTGAGGTGGCTGCCACCACCGCCGTGTTTTAACATGTAACGGAGCCTGAATGTGAACTAGAGTGTGCTGACTCTGCAGCCGCCGCCGTTCCTTCTAGAAACCGAAAGGAGTCCCTCCGAAGGCAGCTGGTATCGTGCATAGGCCCCTGCCAGGCAGTAGACGTCTTCCTCCGGGGGTCACCCAGAGCCCCCAACTCCTTAGCACCTTCCCACCCACCAGTTTCACAGGGAGGTCTCTCCACTTCCCCTCCCAGCTCACACCCGCCTGAGCCCACCCAGGGCTGCCCCCGACTGCCCATGTGTGGAAGGTTCTAGATCCTGCTGGACTTGTGCTACTCACTCCTCTGCAGCAAGCCAAGATCTCTCAGACAGGTCTGGAATTCCTGCTGAGACTTCTATCTCAAACATGGCAGCCTTTGGAGAGCAGGGAGGGTGGCGAGCTGGGGAGGCTTGAGGGAAGTTGTCAATTCTTGCCCAAGATCGACACCCCGATGGTCACACACTTGACGGCATGAATGTGCCTACGGACAACGCCCCGTGGGTGGAGATGGTCTACACACATGGGCAGCACACCAAGGACGGTGCTGGGTAGACACTGCCCGGATATTGACGCATAACCTGGAGGTATAACTAATTTTACTCTGATTACAGAAATAACGTATGCCTGTTGTAAGAAATTTAGAAAATATATACATGTGTAAAGAAGAAATAAAAATAGCCCACCATCCTACTACTCAAAGATAGCCGCCATTTTCATTTTGTTGTCTTTCCTTTCTTTTTTTTAATTATGCAGGCAATTTTATTATCCCTATTTTCATATAAAATATTTCAGTCATACGAAATACATCGCTAATAATATAATGAACACCTATGTACACACCAGGCAGTTAAGAAATAGCATATTACACTGCGAATCAGTTTCTTGATATCATTCGCCTCACTGCCCCAGTTTATTACTCCTTTGAATTTGGTTTTAATCATCCCCAAGCAACTTTATGTATATTTATGACATGAGCTTAGAGCCATACAAATATATAATACTGTTTTTCATTTTTTTTAAAACTTTCAAAATATTACGGGAGAACAAATGTTTTTGTTACATGGATACATTGTATAACGCTGAAGTTGAGGCTTTTAGTGTGCGGGTGTTCATTGCGCCCGATGGGCAAGTTTTTATCCCTCTCTGCTGCCCCTTCTGGGTTTACAATGTCCTTTACATCTCTTTGTGCCCTTCGTTTAGCTCCCACTTATTAGTGAGAACATTTGATGTTTCTTTTTCTATTCCTGAGACACTTGGCTTATGATAATGGTCTCTGGTTCCATTCACGTTGCTGCAAAAGACATTATTTCATTCCTTTTTATGGCTGAGTAGTACTCCATGGTGTGTGTGTGTGTGTGTATACATACATACATACATACATATATATATATGTAAATACACACATCAAATTTTCTTTATCCACTCATGAATTTAAAGGCACTTAGGTTGATTCCACATTCTGCAATTGTGAATTGTGCTTCGATAAACACTTGACTGTTGGTGTCTTTTTGATAAAATGACATCTTTTCCAGTAGTGGGATTGCTGGATTGAATAGTAAATCTATTTTTATTTCTCTGAAGAGTCTCCATACTGTGTCACAGAGGTTATACTAATTTACAGTCCCACCAACAATGTATAAGCATTTCTTTTTCTCTGCATCCATGCCAGAATCTATTGTTTTTTGACTTTTTAATAATGACCATTCTGATGCGAGTAAGGTGATATCTCATTGTGCTTTTAATTTGCATTTCTCTGATGATTAGTGGTGTTGAAAATTTTTCATATGTTTTTTGTCCATTTCTCTATTTTTCTTTTGAAAAACTTTTGTTCATGTCTTTTGCCCCTTTTTTGATGGGGCTGTTTGTTTTTTTTCTTGCTGATATGTTTGAGTTCTTTGTAGATTCTGGATATTAGCCCTTTGTCAGATGTACAGTTTGTGAATATTTTCTCCTATTCTCTATGTTGTCTGTTTACTCTGTTAATTATTTCCTTTGCTGTGCAGAAGGCTTTTAATTTAATTAAGTCCTATTTATTTATTTTCGTTTTTTCTGTATTTGCCTTTGGGGTCTTAGTCATAAATTCTTTGCCTAGCCCTAGGGCAATGTCTAGAAGAGTTTTTCCTATGTTTTCTTCTAGAACTTTTGTGGTTTTGTGCCTTACATTTAAGTCTTGAATCTCTTAAGTTAATTTTTGTATATGGTGAAAGATAGGGGTCCTATTTCATTCTTCTGCATGTGGCTATCCAATTTTCCCAGCACCATTTATTGAATAGAGCTTCCTTTGCCCAGTGTATGTTGTTGTCTGCCTTGTTGAAGATCTGTTGATCATAGTTACATGGTTTTATTTCTGGGTTCTCTATTCTGTTCCATTGGTCCATGTCTGTACTTTCGTACCAGTGCCATGCTGCTTTCATTACTATAGCCTTGTTGTATTGTGATGTCTCCAGATTTGTTCTTTTTGCTTAAGATTGCTTTGACTATTTGGGCTCTTTTTTCATTACAAATGAAGCTTGGAGCTATTTTTTCTAATATGTGAAATATATGATGTTGGTATTTTGATGGGGATTATCTTGAATCTGTAAATCACTTTATGGACATTTTAATGATGTTGATTCTACCAATCCATAAACATGGGATGTTTTTCCATTTATTTGTGTCATCTATGATTTCTTTCGTCAGTGTTTTGTAGTTCTCCTTGTAGAGATTTTTCACTTTCTTGGTTAAGTATCTTCTTCAGTATTTTATTTTCTTTGTAGCTCTGCATTTCTGATTTGACTCTCAGCTTGACTGTCATTAGTATATAGACATGTTACTGATTTGTGCATACATTGATTTTTGTGGGACTTTGCTGAATTTATTTATCAATTCTAGGGGTCTTTTGGTGGTGTATTTGGGGTTTTCTAGATACAAAATCATATGATCAGCAAACAGGGATAGTTCGATCTCTTTTTTCCCTTTTCGGATGCTTTATTTCTTTTTCTTGTCTGATTGCTTTGGCTAAGACTTCCAGTACCATGTTAGATAGAAGTGATGACAGTGGGCACCCTTGTCTTGTTTCAGTTCTCAAGGGGAATGTTTTCAACTTTTTCCCATTTAGTATTATCTTGGCTGTGGGTTTGCCAAATATGGCTTTTATAATTTTGAGATGAATTCCTTCCATGCCTGGTTTATTAAGGGTTTTTTTTTTTTTATCATGAAAGGGTGCTGGATTTTGTTGAATGCCTTTTCTGCATTTATTGAGATTGTTATCTTTCTTTTGCTTCTTGCTCTCTCTCCCTCTGCCCTATATGCTCACAGGATGTATGTCTCCTGTGTGTACATGGTGTGTGTGTCTATGTATTTAACATTCTTCTGATTTCTCCAAATCAGAGAATTGCAAGCCAGAGGCCTGGGGACTACTCTTGGCCTTTCCTTCCCCTTTCCCACCTCTGACCACCCTTATCTGTGACCAGTCCTACTGATTTTGCCTTCCTCTTCATGACAGTCCACTTCTCCCTAAGCTTCCATCCTCTCCCACTGAGTCACTTCAGTGGCTCCTAACTGGTCTGTCCACATCTACACTCTTCTCTGTCTTCAATCATAGCAGAGTGGTTAAATTTTTTGGGGCAGACTGCCTGGCTTCACTTCCTGCTGGCTGTGCAACCTCAGGGAAGTGATTTCACTTCTCTGAGTCTCAACCGCCCTGTCTCATCAGGTGTAGAGGATTAAATAAGCAAATACATGTAAAACACTTAGACGTACGCATTTTCCATGGGGCAACCAGAGGTTCTTCTGGAAACACAGATCTGATCATGCCTCCCCTTTGCAAAAGATATGGCAAAGGCTTCCTTCCCTTGGCCTTTACGGTAGACACCAGAACTCTAACTGCAGCCCACAAGGTCTGCATGGTTTGGTCTCCGTCCTGCTCTATGGTCTCTGCTCACACCTCTCTCTCTCTCTCTCTCACATCCAGCCACACTAGCCTTCTCTTAGTCCTTGAAGTTGCTGCTCTTGCCACAACATCTCTGCATGTATATCCTCTTCTCTCTGCTTGAAAGACTTTCCACCCCTCTCCACCCCCTCACATATAATGTGCTTCATATACACGTACTCTGTTCCCCATGTCTTTCTATTATAAACAGCATAAATATGTCTTTGCACATAAATCTTTATGCATGCCTCTGATTATGTCCTCAGAATAGACCCTTAGAAGTGGAATTTTTGAGTCGAAGGCTATGAACATGTTTTAAGGCTTTTGATGAATATGCCCAATCACTTTCAAGAAAGCAAGCATATACTTCTCAGCCTTCTTGCCACATTTCTGTTTCCTGGGCTTCTATGGCATTTTGCTTGAATCTTTTCATTTAGCAATGACCACATCTCCTTTATAGTAGAGTTATTAGTTTACTCTCTGTCTCTTCGACTTGACGGTAGGGGCTATATCTGATTTAAAGGGAAGGGGCTATTTCTGAGTCATCTTTGTATCTCCCTAGGGACCTAGGCCATGGCAGGTGCCCATGAATTGATCACGTGATTTGTCAGTCCCTTTCCACAGTAGGGTGGAAATCGGGAATCCAGGTGTTTGCTAATAAATCAGTGGGTCCCAAAATGTCTAACAAGAGGGAAAATCCAGCACTTCCTGGGTGCTGGCGGGGTCTCTCTCTGTCTGTCTCTGTCTGTCTCTTCCCGGTCGGATGGTTGAGTGAGAGAGGAGCCCAGCGTAAAAGTTGCATTTCCTACTCTGAGTGGAGGAATGGCGGTGTCTGATAGAGCTCTGGGCATGGGGAGCCCGGCCTACGGTTTTCTTTGCGGGGGCGGGGAGGGGAGTTGCCCTCAGGACCTTGCTTACTTCTCACCTTGCAGCTATGGAGGTGTCTTCCCTTTGTCCCTCCTCGTCCTGCCTGGTGGTGAGTGGCGGGAGAAGGCAGGACAGAAGGCTCCCCTTCCTGCCTTCACTGAGGGTGTCCTCTCTCTGCTGCATAACACACGCTTGCTCACTGTTCTAAGTGCGTTACAAATAGTAACTCATTTCTTCATCCCCCAAACTCAGGTAGTTGCTGCCCATTTTACAGATGAGGAAACTGAGGCTCAGGGGTGGACAAGCGAAGGAGAAGCTGAGCCAGAGTTTGAACCAGCTGGTCTGATTTCAGGATCCAGGCTCCTAGCCTCAGCTGGGCCTCTGGGTCCTGGCTAGGCTCTGTGAGCCTATGGGTGTGCATGTGTGTGTGTGTGCATGAACGTGTGTGCACACGTGTGCACACGAGTGTGTACATGTGTATGTGTCTATGTGTGAGTGTGTGTACACGTGAGAGAAAGAGAAGCTTTTTCTAGCCTGAGGCAGAGGCTCTCAGCACTGGAGTAACGCTAGGAGGCAGAGTGGTCTAGTCGCACAGTGGAAAGGACTGAGCTCTAAGCCGGACCTGAGTTTGATTTCTGACCTTGCCACTTACGAGCTGTGTGCCTCTGGGCACGCCGCTGCACTTCTCAGAGTCCCGACTTCCTTATCTGTAAATGGAGATTACCGTATCTATCTCATAGGTTGTTGTGAAGATGAAATATGTTCATTTAGGTCAACGGTTAAGGACAGTACCTAGCGCATGGTAAGCCCAAAATAAATATTACTTATCTTCTCCTTTTCAGTTCTTCGGGCAAGCTGCGAGGTACGGGGAGTTTATTTAAGAGTCTCGTGATGCCAAAATCTTTTTTCGCGGGTGCTGCCTAATGCAAACGCTCAAGCCCTTAAAAGGGGCGAGAGACTCCCTGGTGCCTCTCAGATCCCCCTCACCTGTCTCTTCCCCTGCGTTAAGGCAGATTCTGGAAGAGCCTCTCCCTTCTCTGTCTTTGGACAGAGCTGGGAGGCTTGTCTTGGAGCCCACACTCCCCACTTTGTCCCCAGGCACCACGCACTTGGCTCTGGACCGCGCCCTGCCTGGCCGAGCTGCCCCGGGAGCTGTCAGCACGGGTGTGCGTGCTGGTATGCTGGCCTGGGGGCTCCGGAGAGGGAAGGTGTGGGGAGCGGGGAGGAATGCCAGGGCCGGTTTGCATTACCTGCCAGCGTGGAAACTGCCCGCCAATCACGGAGCACGGCGGAGCGTGCCCAGAGCAGGGTGAGAAGGGAATGCAGGGCTGGGCTGTCCCGGGGAAGGGAGCAGCCTCGGAGGCCAGGACTCGGGACAGTGGGCAGAAGCTCCAGACAGGCTGCTTTTTGCTCAGGGTTAAAAAATTTTTTGAATTATTTCACAGTGAGATAGTCTGTCTGTAAGGTAGTGAACTCCCCGTCCTTACAGGTATTCCAGAGGCTGCATACTCACCCTCGGGTGCTATGGTAGTAAGGGCTATTGCACTGGGAGGAAGTGGTTCCTTCCAACCTTAAGGTTTCCTGAGCCTGGGACTGGTTTCCTGGCCTGTGATTTCAAACTTGAGGCATTTACTTTTGTTTAATAACACGGGCGTTGTAGGCTTTGTTCTACTTGCTCACAAATATTAACTCATTTAATTCTCGTGAGAGGTAGGTACTCATAGTTTCATTTTATAGATGGGGAAACTAAGCTGTAAATAAGGAGTGTGCCCAGGGACTCCTAGCTGGTCGGTCTGTCCCTAGAGTCTGGTCTCTTAACGGCTCTGCCTCCCTGGCCCTGCCCGGAGGTGTTTCCAGGAGGCCTGGCTGCTGTGTCTTCATCTGGGCACGACTAGAAGGTATCTGGCAAAGTCCAACAACAGGCAAGTAACGTGCCTCGGTCCTGTAAGGAGTCCCTTTCTATAGGCGTATCACCTAGCCTAGGGATGTAGTGACAGGGTTGTCACCCGGGTAATGCAGGGAGGCGACGTACCCTCGGATGGGCAGGAGGTGCATAGTGATGGAGAATCTGGAAGCTGGAAAGTCCAGGGCGGCAAGTGCCTGCAAGGCTGTCTCCCGTTCACCACGGAGCCCCAAGACCTGGGGAGCAGGGAGGGGGACTCTGCCGGTCCCAGGGAATATGGGATTTCGCCAAGGAGGGGACCCAGGCCTGGGGACAAGGCGAGGGCTATGGCATGAGGACTGGCAAACAATGTCAGAAATATCTGGAAGGACGATGGAGTCCCGGGTCTGGGCTGGGGACAGCTGCCCCACGATAGGAAGACAGGACGGGCGTTGGAGCCTCAGAGCCCGGGATTTCACTCCCAGACCTGCCGCTTTCGCTGCTCATGTTATTAGGACGGGCTGGTTAACCTCTTTGATTCTGTTTCCTTATCTACAGAATGTGGGTAAAGATAACTGTCTGGCATGATGCTTGTTGGGGGTGAAATCAGGTAATATTTGCTCACACAGAGCCTTGCGAACAAGAGGTGCTCACCAGGTGTCCTTGCGGTTCTTCCAATTGCTCTTGCCTGGGTGGGGGTCGACCTTAGAGACAGGGGTGGTGTGGGCGGGGCTGGAGCGGGTGAGAGGCAGGAGGGACACAGAAGGGAGGGCTGGGAAGGCCCACCATTGAACAGACCTCCACTCACCTCGATGCCTGGAAGTGCCCGCCGTGCGTCCAGTGAGTCTATCACGGTGGTCAAGAGTGGCTCTGCGAGGCCCTCTGGGTGCTGATCCCGGGACCAGGTAACTGAAAACCACAGAAACTGGAGGCCAAAGAGTGATTGTACCTACAACGCCGAGTTAACGCATTGCGGGTCACACCCTGGGCAGGGAGCAGGCCAGCTTCCCAGGCACTGACGGTTCAGCATTGCCCCCCGCCCCCACCTCTGCGTGCCCTCTGCAGTCTCTCCCTGGTGCCCGTGGGCACCCTCCCTCCTCTCATCTGAGAGGATGAGAGTGGATACGACGGTGACTGAGACGAATGATACGCCTTCCACGGTCCTTAAAGATCAGAGATTTTGCTTTTCTGTTAATCTGAGGATTTAGAAGAGTCACTTCCAAGTTAGAGGACTGTTTGAAAGCTCGAGAAACAGAAAGGTCTAGACCTTGAGAGCGACGGTAGCGAGAGCAGTGGCTTTAGATCTATAGTGCTCTGCAGCTGAGGACAGTGCCCACGTGTCAGGTTTGTAGATGGGCCCCCTGAGGGCCAGAGGTTGTGTGATGGCTTGCGTGAGGTCACGCAGCTGTTGACACCAGGGTTTTCCAGGCCCAACTCTGATACACAGGAACCGTGGGGAGGCACTGCCCATGTCTAGGCCCCGATCTCTCCATCTGTAAAATGGGTGGATTGTTCCACTGGCAGTAAGATGCATGATCTTACTATTTCACGTTCACTCCCACCATCAGGAATGATCCATTTGCCCTAGAAATGGCAGGTACTTGACTCTGAGGAAATGGTTCCATCGCTGCAGCTGGTGGGGGGGGGCTCCCCCTTGGTGCTTGCTGGGAAGTAACTGCCTTGGTCTCCCGTGGGCTTGGAAATCACACCTCCCTGTCTTACTGCTCAGTCGACCACTGCTTGCAAGAGCTGGAAAGCAGGTCCTAAAGAGGGGTCTTGCCGATGGCTCTGGATTTTCTTTTCACTGTGTAGGGTCTGGGGAGTTTTTCAGCATTGAAAGTTGTTAGGAACTGCAGAGGTCAGCGTGTGCCTCGAAAGGCCTTGCCTGGTGGTGTTTGGTCCAAGCCCTCACCTGCAGGATGGACTAGATGACCTAATAAAGTTCCTAATGAAACCTCCCCGGCAGATCACCGATCTGCTTCCTCTTTAAAGCCTCTCTGGAGAAGGAATGTCTGCAGCGATCCCTTGGTAACACATTACAGGGTTTCACAACCCTTCCAGCCAGGAAGCTGTTCTTAATGTTTAACCTTAATCCCTCCCGCTGTAATTTAAGGCCTTTTCTCTTGTTGAGTGCAAATGGAGAACAGCTGCTCACGCTCATCGTCTGACATCAGCTATTTCTCAAGATGACCCTGTGAGACAGGCCAGGGTCATTAGACCCAATTTGGTGCTCAGCAAATATGTATTTATTCCTGCGTGCGTGGCCGCAGACTGGCTCGTTGGGCGCGATGCATAGCTGCAGGTTTGCTCGGCTGTCTCTTTAGATGTATGTATGTCCCTGATGTGTCCAGGACACTCGGATCCCGGAGGGCGGAGATCCTGCCTGTTGGACTTGCCCTGAGAAGACCCTGAGGTGGAGTCTCCTTCGCCTCGGACGTAGCTGTTTCTGGGATCTCTTTTCAATCACACGACTGAGGACGTTCCATGAGGGCGTGTGGCCTCCCCGACATCCCGAGGGGCCGAGCTGAGGGCCAGGGAGAGAGCCGTGAGGGTTCTGTGACCACGTGGAGACTCTTCTGGCCTGCAGTCCCTGCTGCAAGGAGTCAGGGATGAAATGTAATCGCGCAATGAGCCACGCCCATCGCCACTGAGAACAGCAGTGTCAGCGGCAGGGACAACAGCACCCATGGGTGCAAAGTTCCTTTCTCAGCTCTCCCTGCTCCGGCTCGGTCCACGCTTTAGAGAAACAGGGGCAGCAATTCCGGAGGAGCAGGTGAGCGGGGGCGGGGGACTTTGAGGCCTGGCCCACGGCATCTGCCCCTCCCCTGATTAAACCTCTGGCAGGAGCTTGTGTCTCTGCAAACAGCATTGCTTCTGGTTTCAGGGGTCTCAGCGGCCTACCTGGCGTGTCCCTCTCCCCAGAAGATGGAGGCTGATGGCCGTGACTCCCCTATCTGTCGCTGGGCACCCCCTCCTGCCTGTCTTTCTGCAGGAGACGCATTCCGACCAGAAACCTCCTCCTCCTCCTCCAGGGCTCAGGGGCGAGCTGTTCCCGATGGCTATCAGAGGCTTGGATCAAAGCTGCCTGGGGGTCGTAAATCTCTGTGGCTGTCAGGCCCCGGGCAGCTGAAGAGGGCTGACAGCCCTTTGGGCCTCAGAGGAAAAACTTTGCTCCACTCCACCCACTCCTGCCTCTGCCAAGAAGCTGTCCTCTCAGGAGCCACTGCCAGGCCATTCCATTCCTGGGAGCCGCCTCCGGAGCCGAGCAGCACTTGTGTGGGGGGAGGCGCGGGCAGGGGCGCAACAGTGGCCTCTCTGTGCGTGTGTGTGTGCGTGTGCGGGGGGCGGTCGTGTGTCTTCGCCCGCGTGCCAGGGGCTTTATGGGCGCCCCACAGGTGGGTGGACGGGGCGAGGGGTACAGACTCTCAGAGCCGCAAGCCCCACCAGGCCCTCAGGAGCCCCTGGGCCCAAACCCCTCATTTCACAGAAGAAACTCAGCAGGCCTGGAAGGTGGCAGGGCTCACCCCACAGTCACAGCGGTTATGGGACAACCAGACCACGAAACTGTCCTCCCGGCTCCCAATCCGTGGCACAGGGCGGGGGCCTCAGGGAAACATCGAGAAAGCCCTCCTCACCCTTCTCCCGTGTGCACGAGGAGGAGGAGGCAGGAGATTCTCTTGTTGGTGCGTAGGAGACCCTGGAGCCCCTCTGCTGGTCCCGGGACGCGGGGAGGCCGTGGGCTGCGTGTTGGAACCACTCAGGGAACGTCGCAGTGCTCCCTCCTGTTCAGGGCTTCCCTGGAACCAGCGGGGCTGGCCAAGGAAGGGGTTGTAGAGATGACCTCGCTTCACCCCTTCACTTGCTCACAAGGAGATGGAAGCCCAGGGAAGGGGGGCATCAGCAGGGAGACCCTGGGCTCTCAGACCCCCAGGAACTCCGGCCCGAGCGGATTCACACACCAGATGCACGCAAGCATCGCCCTCCGTGAACTACACGTGCGCTTGTATAAAACACATAAAAATACACGAGCGTGATCTCGGAACAATACCCCACGGATAAAAGTAGCTTTAAATCCTCCACAAAGTGATCGAATCTGGTCCGCAGATTCGGACCTGCCAGCCATCGGCAGGCGCTCACGGGCAGCAGCGGCCGCTCAAACTTTGAGAGCTTGGTGACTCCACGTGCAGAGAAGGGACAGAAAAGCAGCCAGCCGAGGACATGGGATGTGGGGCCACAAAGACTTGGGTTTCAGGCCGGCGTGGGTCCTTGCTGGCTGTTGACCTTGAGCCGATCTCCTGATGGTTTCCGAAAGTGTCCCCACCTCACATGTCCTTGCGCCCATGAAGCCGTATCAGCTTGCGACAGTGCTGGGGACCCTGTGCAGAATTCGCGCTAGAAATGTCCACCTTCAGAGATGCTTTGAGATTCTGGGCCTGAGCGACGTTTGCAAGGACCTTGCCGGGAGGCGGAGCCAGGGAGGACCCGCCCCTCTTGGCTGGGACGTGGGCGCTGGGCCTGTTCTACGTCTGAAAACAAATGGCCGCGAGGTGGAGGGGGTGAGAGGGCTGAATTCAATCAGTTCGGAAGAAGGTTTCTCTCGGGGACCGGGAAGTGGGAGTTTCAGATGCTGCCAGCACACCAGTGGCTTCTAGGGCCTTTGCTCCCTCTGGCTGGGGCGCGTCCTGGGCTGCGCTCTAGGGCTCTGCTGGGGGCTGGATCGTGTCCCCTTGAAATTCGTATGTTGAAGTCCGAACCCCCAGGACCTCAGAGTGTGGCTGTGTTTGGCCTTTAAAGAGACGGTCGAGTTGAAATGAAGTCATCGCGGTGGGCTTTCATCCAACAGGACGAGTGTCCTCACACAGAGGGGGAGACCCCACATAGACATGCGCAGAGCAAGACCGTGTGAAGACGCGGGGCGGAGACAGCCACCCAAAAGCCAAGGAGACAGGCCCCAGAAGAAGCCAACCCTGCTGGCACCTCGATCTTGGACTTTAAGCCTCCAGAACCGTCAGATGATCCATTTCTGTTGCTGAAGCCACACTGTGGACGACACCGTGTTACGGCAGCCTGGGCAACGGGGACAGGCCCCGTTCAGTCCCCCCCGAGACCTGGCGAGGCCTTGACACGGCTCCTAGACCCCTGGCCTGGCGGACAGAAAGGGGCCACGGGCCAGTGCTTCTTAGACTTCCGTAGAAACTCACTTCTTGGGGAGCCTGACCCAGATGCAGATTCCATGACCATCTGTTCATGTTCGGGGAGACACCTGGGGAGGTTCCCTCTTTTAGGGGTGTTGCCATAACCGCCTGGCTCCCCCACTCCTCAGTTCCTGGGGACTCAAGCTGAGGGACGCTGGGAGGTGTCCCTCCCCAGTCTGGGGGTGGGGCTAGCTGGTGGGTGGGGCTGGAAGCCCCCAGATCTGCCCGGACTCGCACCTTCTCCCGGCACCACCCCTTCCTGCCCCTCAGGCCGGCCCCTCTGCCTTCCAAGGCAGGGTGAGCGAAGCTGGGGCCATTCCCGGGGGAGGGGGAGCGGAGTGCGCCGTGCCCCCCGGCTCGCTGTTGGGATGGGCGTGGAGACGTATGAACTCCTGGCTCCTGTCAGTTTGCAGCGTGACACACGCACAAAGGCACCTTTTATAGGTGGGAAATTATAGGTGCTGCCACTTCAAAGGCCTTGGCAACCGGAGCTCCTCTTTGATAGATGACAGTGTTATTGATGGTGATTTATTGCTGGGGCCATTTTGACAACAGAAATAACCAGTTTCCCCACCTTCTTGGCTCCCTTCTCCCACACCTTGCCGGGTTTCTCTTGGCTGGCCCCCCTCTCTTTCGGCTCCGGGGTTTCCTCCCTGCTCCAGGAGGCTGGGGCATCTGTTTAACGAACACGGCGAGGTATCCGGCTTATTAACTTGTCATCATGTGTCATAAAGTTTAGTGAAATGCTGGCAGATTGTAATCCCAAACGGGGCAATTACCCTGCCATTAAGGCGGCTTCCCTTCTTCCTCTCCCTCTCTCTCGACCTGCAGCCCCCTTTCCTGGTTGGGATTGTTCCTTATCTTTGTCCCACTTGCTTGATTAGTCCGAGCAGAAGGGGCTGGCTTTGTAATTACCCCCGAGCAAGGCCGGCCTTGGCTGGGCAGAGCTCGGGGCGAGGAGGCGATGGCGGCCGAGCGAACCTCGCCGGGTCACCGGGACCCTGCGCCGTCTGGGACAGGCGGCTGCGGTGGGAAGCGGGAGGTGGTCCGGTGGTTGGTGGCTCCCAGGGCCGAGCTGATGGCGGTTAGCTGAGCCATGTCCCACTCTGCCACTCGCCCAGGGTCCCCTGCGGAGTGTCCCCCTGTGCCTTTCACTCGCTCACCTTTGGATCTGGAACCAGAGGTAGAAAATACAAAAGGGAGGTGGCCGTGGGGTGATGGGGGGGCACGGGATGCAAGGACTCGCTTAATCTGAGTTTGAGTCCTGGCTGCTCCTTACGAGCTGCAATTTCTCCGTCTGAGACTTGGTTTCTCGATCTGTAAAATGGGGATGAGAATTCTTGCCCTGTCTACTTCACACAATTCGAGAGAGGATCAAAGTAGATAAGGGATAGGAAGGAGGACAGTTGACAGTAAGTCCCTCCACAAATCTGAGGGATTATTGTCATTTCATATGTGCCATTGCAGGGTCTTGTTTCATGTCTTAACGACAGCCTTGGCTCCTGTCGTTCCAGAGGATTCTTAAGTACATCGGTGTCCAGCCTCTGTTTCTCTCTATTCCTCGCGGTTGTAATGACCTTGGTTTCCCAAGTCTATTTAGGAGGCATTGTTTGACTCTTGGTCTGAACAATGGAACTTTTTGGGCACATGCATGAGAAATCCTTGTTGTAAGTGCAGTGTTTTGTTAAGAATACAAAAGCGAACAGGCTGAAGTCAGATCTATGTCACAACTGATTCACAGTTTGCCAGATCCTAAAAGGACCTTAGAGGTCATCTAGTTGAATCGTCCCATTTTATAGATTTGTAAATTGAGGTTCAAAGAGGCAGAACATATTTTATAAAAATCATCAGATAAATTATAGGCAGAGCTGGGACTATATCTCCCAGTCCAGGGCTTTCTCCACCAAAGCACCTTGACTGCCTGGGCTCTGTGTGCTCCTTCTCTTCCTGGGGAAGGAGCTTCCTGACATTATTCAGCTCTCAGGAAAGCACCTGCTAGCAGTCATTTACACCTTAGTGTGAATTTAAGTCAACATTTAGTTCTCCCAGGTGTATTTGCTTTTGAAGCCTCATCTCCAGTTATACAGAGCGGGGCTTTGTTCCCTGCCGCTGGAATTTCTAGCACTGGTGAGAAGAAGCAACGCAGGGGCTCACGATTCTCACCCCCTGAAACTGTGTCGGCAATAAGGGCAGGCACTGTTTCCTGAATTCTACTGCTCTGGGCCAGATCTATGTATCCAGCGTGTGTTTGTCAGGAGCTGTCAGGGATTAAGGCTGGGAGGATGGATGGAGTCAGACTGGTTTAAAAATGGAAAACCAGCAGACAGGTTTAAAAATGGAAAGCGGCCAGACAGAGTGAAGGTGGTTTCTAAACAAAACACCTGCTCTTTCTGTTGTTTTCTGGTTTCTGTCCCTGTAGTCGGAGGATACAAAAGGCAGACTAGCATGAAGAACTAGTATTAACTACCAAGTGTCCGGTGCAGGGACAGTTTCTAAGCCCTACCGTGCGCCAGGCTGTGCAGGGTGGAGAGGAACAGAGACACCATTCCAACCTCGTGGAGCCCGTGTCTAGGGTCAGGGCCACAGGCAGGGAGCGGAAGAGACTCCCGCTGCTGACGTGCTGGGGCCGCCTGCTTTCGTCCCCTGGGCGACCAACAGTGCTCTTCCTGTGGGTCACTTTGAGCCTTTGGTGGAATGCGATGAGACAGAACAGTGATAAAATGTGTAGACGGGACTTTGGCTGATTGGAAATGCAAAGAGGCAGAAAGGATGTAGAGATGATCTGAGGTTTTGAGCTTGGGAAGGGAGGCAGCAGGAATGGAAGACCTTTGGTTTTGGGCTTGCAGATCACAACCGGCCACATGTAAATATGGGGCCCAGAGCCTGGGGACAAGGTCAGGGCAGAGATGGCCATGCAGGACCTCAGCCTGGAGGAGGTAGGAGATGGGATGTTATCTCTGCAGTGAGAAGGATTACAACCGCCTCCCAGGGGGTGACTGCCATCCGGCTGGAATGGCACACTTCCCTCTTCCTTCCCGGTCACTCCCCATCGGTCCTGGGGGGCAGAGGGCGAGGCAGGATAAAGAACGTGCAAGGTGGGGGCTACTACTCTCCCCTCCCGCAAGGCCATGAAGGGACCTAGGGATGTGCAGTGTGTGTGGTCCCGGAGGGCTTTGCAGGGTCAGGGCACAGGTCGAAGCCTCCCTCTGCCCTCTCAGTCGCAGGGAGGAGACCAGTGGTGGCCCATCTTTCTTGGCGATCGCGGATGATCCAACGAATATACGTCACGAACGAATTGTGTGATCCTGTACAAGTCACTTTGCCCTGCTGACCCGGTTGCATTGTGGAGACATAATAGCCAAGGAGACAGTGGACAGGAGGTGTTTTGTAAACTTTGCGCTGATACGCACAGGTCGGTCCCGTGACAATGACTCTCTGATCATGTTATCTGGAGCACTGGGATAGAGCTCTCCCTCTCTGAGGAATTTGCAGGGGGCAAAATGCTTCTGATCCTGAGCTGCTTGGAAGGACCAGATTTCTGGTTTGTGGGGCGAGGCGAGCCCCTTGTCTCAAGGATCCGAGGGGTGAAGGAGAATTCCTGGCTTTAGGGGTGGGTTCTTCTGAAAGCCACGCCACGCTTCCTTGCATCTGAGCAGGGCGCCCAGCCCCAGTTCTGTCTGGGAACACCTTGCCTGGCCGCAGGGCCAGCCCTGTCTCAGCCTGGCCTCAGCGACGTGGAACCTGAAAGGTAGGTTGGCTGCCTCCGGTGCTGACAGGTGAAGGGAGACGGGTAAGCCGAGCGCCCTCCCTCCTTGAATCGATAGCGCTGCGCGACAGCAGCTCTGAAGTTGCTAAATAAAACCTCCTGCCCCCCCAGGACAGACCTGTGGCTGGAACACCTTCTTGGGACGGAGGATATTTCAGGAGGGCACATGGGTGTATGCGGGATGGGAGGGGAGAAAAGGCAGTTTTGCAAAAGTTCCCAGGGGTGCTCAGTAAATTCCTACCTCTCCTCCCTTCCCCGAAGCATTAGCTGGAAGATCTTTCTAGATCTGCCAGAACTTACACATCTGTGGATCTTCTCCAGAACCTGGCGCAGTGTAGATGCCCCATGAAATATTTGCCTACGATGGTGATGAGAAAGGCTGTGGTCTGGAAAATGATAGTGTTTTTGATAAGTTTAATTCAATTCAGCAGATATTTAACAAGTGCCCATGCTTGCTCAGGGCTAGGAAAGCTACTGTTATTATTTTTTGAGCGGAGAAAGGGGAGGCATGGAGAATATTGATAAAGATGACACAGACTCTTTTCTCTAGGACCTTGGTCTGCTTTAGGGACCAGGACATGCACAGACGTGCTGGGTGGGAGTGGGATGGGTGGGGCCAGGTGACGATTCATGGTCCAGAGTGCAGCTTCAGGAGTCGGGCACACCTGGTAGGATGTCGTGGTGCTTTCTTGTCTTTGGAGCTCCTCAGTTTTCCCACCTCTAAAATGGGACGACGATCTTCCCTGGCTCCCAAGGTCGATGTGAAGGTTGGGTGATTTGGTGGAGGGGTTACTCTCCTTGGCCGGTTGGCGCTCAGCAGACAGCATCGCCAACACGGTGATGAAAGTGAGAACCGGGACCCACGGATGGCACCACGCTGGAGATGACCGAGACCTGGGTACTGTCGCAAACTCAGCGCTCTACACGTGCTGGTCCTACTGTTCTTTCGCAATTTCGTAGCATTTGAAATTAATTTAATAGCTAATACATCTAAGTGATTTGAAAGTGAAAAGGCAAAAAGAAATATACAGAGGACAATCATTGCCCTCGGTGCTCCTTAACTATTGTGTCCCCTTTCCAGAGGGGACCATCACCGGTTTCTGGGGTATTCTTCCCGAGGCTGTTTAGGTACACACCAGCCCGCGATGATGGTGATGATGATAAAAACAGTAGCTGATACTCGTCTGGACTTGCCCTGTGCCCAGCTCTGGGTTAAGTGCTTGACATATCAATTCATGTAATGCTCATGACGGTGCCTTCTAAGGTAGGTGCCATTGTCATCGCTGCTTCTTTGAACAAGCAGATGTAATTATTTTTGCTCCTTTTTTTATCATTTCAGCATATTATGGGGGTACAGATGTTTAGGTTACGTTTGTTGCCCTTGCCCCTCCTCCCCCCCCAAATCCGAGCTTCAAGCATGTCCATCCCCCGGATGGTGCGCATCGCACTCTTTGTGTATGCATATACCCGTCCCCTCCCCCCTGCCCGACATCCAATAAATGTTATTCTTACACGTGCACTTATGTGTTGATCAGTTAATACCAGTTTGATGGTGAGTACATGTGGTGCTTGTTTTTCCATTCTTGGGATACCTCACTTAGTAGAATGCGTTCTAGCTCTATCCAAGAGTATACAAGAGGTGCTATATCACCATTGTTTCTTTTTTTTTTTATTTAAGCATATTATGGGGGTACAGATGATTAGGTTACGTATGATGCCCTTGCTCCCTCCCCTCTAAGTCCGACCTTCAAGTGTGTCCATCCCTGGGATGGTGCGCATTGCACTCTTTGTGTATGCATATACCCGTCCCCTCCCCCCTGCCCAACATCCAGTACATGTTATTCTTATATGTGCATTTATGTGTTGATCAGTTAATACCAATTTGATGGTGAGTACATGTGGTGCTTGCTTTTCCATTCTTGGGATACTTCACTTAGTAGAATGTGTTCCAGCTCTTTCCAGGAGAATACAAGAGGTGCTATATCACCATCGTTTCTTAAAACTGAATAGTACTCCATGGTATACATATACCACATTTTATTAATCCACTCATGTATTGATGGACTTTTTGCTCTATTTTTTCTAACTTAAACTTTTTTTTAAAGCTTCCCAACCCTAACATATAAGAAAAAGTCTCTAAACAAAAATAATAATTAGGGAAAAGCATGGGCCGTGGTCATTTTGGGAGAACTTCATAAAGGACGAGGGCTACAAAGGTTGGGAAGGATGTAGGTTGTAGTATTTAGTATCTACAGAATTCTTCGCCAAGGGTCTGCCATGTCTTCCTCCGTTTCCCCCACAGCGCAGCAGGGGGAAGTGGGTATCACTGTCTCCATTTTTAGAGAGAACTACAGTAGACCTCGGAAGTGCTACCTATGTGTCTTGCCCCAAATCTCGTAATTCCCAAGCTGGCACTTACCGTCTTACGCTCACGGGCAGGGATACTGGGAGGGGGTCGAGTTGGGGGAAGATGCCCCCCTGGTCTCCTCTTCAGCTTTAAACTTCCAGCAAGGAGCGGGTCAAAGTAGAGATGCCATGCTCTGGCCTCTTCCTTTAGGGTCCCCAACATCAAGTCTCAGCAGGGACCCAAGCAGAGGCGGGAGTGAGGCTGCTTCTATACACCCTTGTCCGATGGCCCCTGAAAGATTCTGGGCCTCCTTTGGGGGACGGAGGAGTGGTCCTCCTTTGTTTGGAAAGGCCACAGAGGAAAGTCACCCTGGGGCTCGGAACTAGGCAGTAGTCTAGACCATCGGATCCGGTGAGCCAACCCCAGGGACAGATGGGTGACCCAAGACGCACGCATGGTGATTTCTCGGTGCAGTGTTTGCTTCTGCAGATGTTTATTAAAACTTGCTCTGTGTCCCTCCCTTCTTTGAAAAAATATTTACTAAACCTTGAACCTACAATGGTGAGCAATTCAGATCATAGCAATTCAATAGATCTTATCAAAAAGTGCCATGACACGGAATGGACAGGTGCTACGTGCACACATGGGCAGGGTCACCACGCCTGGTCCCGGCGGTCCGTGACGTCTGCTCGCAGGAGGCCGCATTGGAGCCGAGGCCTGGAGAGCGAGTGGAAGGGTGTTGGTCGGGGAAGGGAAGCCTGGGCTGGGAAGGGTCACATTTCAGCAACTGGATGAAGTTTACCGGGCTGGGGGGGGGGGTGAGGGGCGGGGCGCGGTGCCAGGGGCACAGACTGGGTGTTCAGTCATTATCTGTTGAATGAATTGATGAGATGAGGCTGGAGACAGGGGTGGCGACTTGTGCAGGGCTCTGAGGGCCATGCTAAGGACTTCAGACTGTCTGAAGGGCCACGTGGGAAGCTCTCTGTGTTTGGTGATCCTGATGGTGAAGCCACAGAGGGGTGGGACCATTGGGTTCCTCTGGCCTGGGGTTTGGCCAGGAGTGTGGGGTGCAGTGACCTTGGATAAAGCCAGGATATTCAAGCGAAGCACGTTGGCAGGGGAGAGGCTGAGGTGACGGCCCGTGGGACCTGGACTGGAGAGAGAAGAAAGTGAAGACAAGAGGGGCTGACGGCAGAGAGTAGGCGTGTGTCCGGGGACTGAGGATCCGCGGGGCGGGAAGGTTCAGAGGAAAGCGGATGGGAGGTCGGCAGGATGAGGGGCTGCGGATTTAGGACTCGAGGGGTGTTGCCTTGGGAAAGGTGCCGAAAGATGGTGGGGAAGAAGGTGAGTCCAGTGAGGTTAAGGAACCGAGGGGCCAGGTTGGGGGCCGGGGCCTCGACGCAGAGGTCGAAGTCGCCTGGATGGCGGCAGCATGTGGGGTGGAGGAAGACTGGGAAGCAGGGCCCAAGACATCAAGGATGGGAGGCGACTCTGTGGGCTGGGACTGTAGAAGGGTAGTTGGCGAGGAGGAGGAGAGGCAGGTGACGCGGGTGTTAGCCAAGGCGGGTGCTACGGAGATGCGTGAGACCCAGTCCTCGTGCTCAAGGGGAACACCAGCTGGTCAGGGGTGACCAGCCTGTCTCTTTGGGGTAACCTGGAGAGTCCCCGCAGGTCCCAGCCAGACAGGTGGTCTGTGGGCTCAGCAACACGGCCATGGTCACCATGGCAACACCAGACACCACCCGGTGGAGGCCTGCTCTGGGCCAGGTGCGTTGCACACTAGTCCCCGCGCTGTGGAACGGCCTTGCGGTGTACATGGAGTTCAGTGTGTGTACTGGGGGGAGTCTGGGGGCCATGCTGACCTGGGTTCGAATTCCCCACACTTCCTGGCTGTGTGACAGGGGACAAGTCTCCACCTGTCTCGGGTGACACTTCCTCATCTGCCGACTCTCCTCGGTTGTGGTAGGAATTCCGGGAGCTCCTCCATGCAAAGTGGACCTGTGCCGATGGACGTGCTAATTGTTGTTATTGTTATTATTATATAACGGAGGGAACTGGAAGTTCAGAGAGGTTAAGTGACTTGTCCAAGGTCACACATCTAAGAAGTGGCGGCTCCGACCCAACTCAGGCAGCAAGACACTGAAGACGGTTGCCACTAATCACGCTGCTGCTCACACAGTCTGAGTGAGACTGAGCTCGGGAAAGGTCGCTGAATAGTCCTAGGCCACCTGCTACTGAGCCAGGGACCTGGAACTAAGCCTGGGATGGAGAGACCCTACTCCCCTGCTTTGTCTTTTCTTTTCTTTTTTTTTTTTTTTTGAGACAGAGTCTTGCTCTGTTGCCTGGGCTAGTGTGCCGTGGTGTCATCACAGCTCACAGCAACCTCAAACTCCTGGGCTCAAGCGATCCTCCTGCCTCAGCCTCCCGAGTAGCTGGGACTACAGGTGCCACCACACCTGGCCAATTTTTGTATTTTTAGTAGAGACGGGGTCTCACTCTTGCTCAGGCTGGTCTCGAACTCCTGACCTTAAGCCATCCTCCCGTCTTGGCCTAGGATTACAGGTGTGAGCCACCCCACCTGGCCTCTGCTGGTTATTCTCTCTCATCCTAATCAGCTTCTCAGGAGATGGGGCGGCATGTGGGCCCCAGGATGGCTCCACGGTGCCTTTGCGAACGGGCAGAGGGGACTCCTTTATTCTGGGCTCTCTGCCTGCTCTTGAATTTTGGCTTCCAAGCCAGAATCGCAGGAACATTAGCACTCAGATGAGTGCCCCTTAGAGGTGTGCCCCCCACAGGAATGTCCCTCAGAGGTACGGGGAGGGCACCCTGAGTTCCAGAGGACGCAGGCTTGGGCACCAGCTCCCTACTTATTGTGTGACCCTGTGCAGGTCACCCCTCTTGATTTTCTCATCTGTAAAGTGGGGATGATGATTGCCTTGAGTGTCTCATGGGATAGAAGTGAGGTTCAAACTAGGCAATGAAGGGACAAATTCTTTGAAGACGAGAGCACCTTGTCACCAAGTTCTCAGGAAGATGTCCCTTGCCTGGAGAGGAAATCTGTCTTCTTCCCCTTCATGCCCTGCGCCCAGACCCCTCAGGCAGCGGCATAGCAGAGCCTCCTGCCCCTTGCTGTCTTCCCCGAGCACCACGTCCCCTCGCCAGACTCTGAGCCCGCGCCACCCACTCGGTCCCCTGCTGTGAGGTCGTGTGCTAAGGGCGCAGCCCTGTCTGGGGACAGAAGCTCTGACTCGCTGGGCAAGTTGAGAGCTGCCTTTTCTCCCCTGTGCCCCTTGGCACTGGGAAGGCGCTTGCACTAGCAGGAGAGGTGCCCGGATGCTTGTCTGGGAGAATAATCAGCTCGCGGACGCCAGGACGAGACCGGCTGTCTCAGGACCCGCTTTGGGACCTGCGGGGCATGGCAGCTGAGAAGCAGGCCTGGGAGAGGAGGCTGGGCCTCTCTCCCCTCCCTTCCTTGCCGCAGCCAGCAGCCGAGGGCAGAGCTTCCTTAATGCTGACAGCAGACACCCCAGTCTTCATTCTGGGCGGTGGGGGAGCCCTTGGAAGCTGGCTGAGTGCTTGGGTTCGGAACACACGTCCTTTCCCGTACGCGGCCACCCTGCCGCCTTTGGAAGGATCCAGCTGGGACCTCTGGAAGCTGACAGGCATCTCAGCCACGTCGGTGCATGTGGAGATTTTTTTCCCTTTTCCATTTATTTAGGTTTGCCTTTTCCGGTATAAGCTGCCGAGGCTTTCCCTAACGCCTCTCTTCTTTCTCTTTCTTCTTTTAACCCCGAAGGAGGGGCTGGGAACTGATGATAGCTGTGGAGTGGAGGGGAGGAAGCCGGATTTTTGTGAGCACCTGCTATGTGCCAGGTCCAGACAAAATCTTATCAGTTCCAGCAAAATGATGAGAAACAATCATTGTCTTGGAATCTGAAAGCATTAGCCCTGGAGGGAAACGGAGCAACCATTTGGGCTAATCTTCATTTCCTGATAAGGAAGTGACTTGCCCAAAGTCCCAGAGCTTTCTAGTTTTTGCTTTTCCTTGCTAGGAAGGCAATTATCCTATAATGATCCTTCTTGATGGGCAGAAATGTTTTATGATGCACCGGCCTCCCTTGCCAGTAGGATAAGTCTCCCTAGACTTGTGGCCCACTGGGGCCCCAGGGCCAGCTGCCTCATTTTACACCAGCCCTTGGGGAACCTGTCCTTGCTGTACCCATCTTTCCAGCTCCTTCATGTTGCACCCACTGCCCCAAATTCTAGGACTTGTCACTGCCAGTTTCTCTCCTGCTGCCTCTGGGCATCTTACCCCCCAACCCCCCAGGGCTCGTGGGGTCACCAGGATAGGTGGTCATCCAATCCTGCTGAAGTGCCTGCAGGGGAGGTTGGGGGACCCCTCTAGGTAATGGGGTCTTACCTGGTGTTAGGGGTCGAGTTGTGTCCTCACCCCAAATTCATATATTGAAGTCCTAAGTGCCAACCCCCTGCCCCCTACCCCTGTGCCTCAGAATGTGGCCATATTTGGAGACAGGGTCTTACAAGAGGTCATTAGGATGGGCTCTAGTCCAATATGACTGGTGTCCACATAAGAAGAGGAAATTAGGACACAGACAGGCACAGAGGGAAGACCAGGTGAAGACACGGAGGAGACGGCCAGCCACCAAGGACAGGAGGACGGGGCCTGGAACAGATGCTTCCTCGCGGCCCCAGAAGGAACCAACGTCGCCGACACCTTGATCTCGGACTTCCAGCCTCCAGAACTGTAAGACAACACATTCTGTCACTTAGGCCACCCAGCGTGTGGCACTTCGTCATGGCAGCATTTGTCAGCTAACATACCTGGGCTCGTGCCATCCCTTGGCACAGGAGCGGGAGTTCTGAGGCCAGGCAGGCTGGGAGCTCCTGGGCAGCCCCCAGCAGAGGCATCTGGGCAGCAGGAGGCTGATGTGGCCTCTCAGAGCCCCTGCCACAAAAGCCTCGGCCCACCCAAGGGCCCGCCGGGAGTGAGGCTAACTTAACGCCAGGACAGCCGGGCTCCGACACTGCCCGCTCTTCCCGCGTGGAATCTTGCGCACGTTCCTTCGCCCCTCTGGGTTGCGGCTTCCTCGTCTGTGGGGTGGAGAGAATGACACCGGTGTCCCTTACCTGCCGGGCTGTGGCGTGGATCAAATGATTAAATTGTGGGTGTGCTCTGTAGGCCGCGGAGAAGCCGCCGTGGTAGACGGTCACGCAGGTGACGGCGCTTTCTCTCCCCCGAGGGGATGTTGGTGCCCACCCTGCTGGCCCCACTCTGAGTTTGAGGAAGAACCAAAGCTGTCCTGGAAATGTGGGGGCTGCCATCGCTGTGCGGGTTCAGGGTCTCGCACACGGAGGCTGTAAGGAGAAACTCCAAGCCCAGCAGCCCTCCGGGGAGCGCCAAAGCATTTGCACGTCTGAGCCCACCGTTCCCAGGTCTGGCTTCAGTTTCTCTAAATGAAAAATGCAATCATGTGTTTTAAGGAAAAATAGAGATAAACAAAAGAATAAAAAACTACTCATTCCAGCATTGTCAACACCGAATGGGTACGCTTCCAGCCTCTTTGCTTTGTGTGTTTGTGTGTGTGTTTCCACAAAAATGAGATCCTGTTGGACAGAATGTTTTACCACCTGATTTCAGGTCAATGATGCCTCACAAACACCTTCCCACGTTCACCTAAATTCATCTCCAACGCCACTTTTTAGTTAGGACCAACCAGAAAGTTCCGACGGGCAGTTCTGGAGACCCCTGGATGTGTGAGGAGGAGGAGGGTCCCCGGCAATGGCTTCTCCTCTCTGCCCAGGGTTAGCTCTCAGGTGCGTGGTCTCCTGTGTCTCACAGGGGCAGGTAAGGTTCCGGGGAGGCCAGGAATACGTGTCAGCTCTACCATTCGGGCTGCGAGTGGGGAAGCAACGGCGGCGGCCGAGCCCCTTCCCACTGCCGGCCCCGTCGGGGATTCACAGCCGTTGTGAGTCAAGCACTTTGTGAACACGTAGCCGCACAAGGGCAGGCTCGTGGGTGAACTAAGCATGTTTTGCGGGTTGGTTCTGCAGGGGGGAATCCAACGTCCTGAGAGGCAGGAGGTACCATGAACCAATGCAGGTCTGCCCTGGAGGGAGTTTGAGAAAGAAGAATCCTAGTTTAGTTTGGGGCAATGATTTGGATGCTGAGAGCAGACTGCTTGGGAAACGAACAGGTGAGTCAGCTCCGTTCGGAGGGAGGGAAGAAAAAGATTGATTTTCTTTTTAGGAAGCAGAAGCAAGCGTTCCCAGGGATGGAGGTGATGATGATGGCTAACACACAACGTTTGTTTATTAGTAATGCTGTGTATCACACAGCGACCAGGCACGTCACAAATATCAACTCAGTGACCCCTCAGAACAGCCGTGTGAAGTAAACCCAGTTATTATTTCTGTGTTTTAGATCAGGACACCGAGCCACGGTAACATTAAGGAACTGGCCCCGGGTCACATGATTGGTTGAGTGGGGGAGCCAGGATCTGAGCCCCTGCACCGAGCACACCTGGGCCAGGTAGGGGGGCTGGAGCGTGAGAGCCGCCCAGACAGATGGAACTGGAAGACGTGAATGTTGTATCTATTTGTCACTGTCTGTCTGGAGACAACTCGCAGTGAGCAAGTAGTTTCCCCGACACTCAGGGAGACCTGCAGGAAGGCATCTGGGTTTGTCAGAGCTCGGGAAGGAGCCAGGGAGGAGGAGGCCGCGTCCGGCTTCCAGATCCCCAGGGAGGTGACCGGCCGGAGGGAGCCGTCTGCTTCCCACGAGGCCGACTCAGGCCGTTCTCGGCCATCAGCCTCAGTGTGCGGAACTGAGATTGGTGAGACTGTCCCCTGTGGATTGGGACGGATCCCGGGGCCCAGAGGGGGCCTGCTGCAGGCGTGACTGGGGTTGGTGTCTCGCTGTCTCTCGCTGCACCCGGGAGTCCCAGCCCTCCCCTCCTCCTTTCTCTTCCCTTTCTCATCGTCCCCACCTAGGAAGTACTGTCTGACTCTCTCCACGCCCTCCGCCACCCGGCTGTCACTGCCCCCGCCCCGGCCGTCCCTGCGCCAGTCTGCCTCTTCTCCCTGCTCAGGGAGCTGTCCCTTCTTGTGTGTGGGTGTACACACATGCACACACAGATGCACATGCTTACACACACAGCATGCCCACACCCACCTACACACACATGCACACATAACACACATGCACATACACACATACATGCAACGCACATATACACATACACATGCACATATACACAGACCATACATACACACATATACACACATATGCATGTACACACATACACACATACACACATAACACACACATATACACATACCACACATGCACACGTACACACACATAACACACATACACACATAACACACATACACACATGCACATACACAGATATCACACATACACACGTACACATATATACACACATACGCATGTATACACACATACACACATACACACATAACATACATACACACGTGCACATAAACACATACCACACATACACACAAACACACATTCACATGCACACACACATACACACATACACATATACACTTGTAAGACTGATGTACTTTATGGCTTGATGTATATTGTTTAAAGAAATTTACTTTGGAAAATTTTAAACATACAGGAAATGAGAGAGAAGAGCATAGGGAATCTCCAGGTACCCATCTCTCGGCATCTGCGATGATCAACATTTGGCCAATTTTGCTTATCCGTCTCCTCCGTGCATTATAACGACTGGTCACAATTCCCTGCATTTCATCAGTGCTTTCGGAACGCATCTCACTTCATCCTTACCACAATCCTGTTGAGTTAAGCAGAGTGGTTGTTATTATTGTCATTTTATAAAGAGAAAACCAAGTCTCGGAGAGGTTAAGGAACTTTTCCAAGGTCACACAGCAAGCGGGTGGTAGAACCAGACAACCCAAGCCTTCTGGTGGCTAATAGGCACCCTCTCATCATGCCATTCCAGCAGCATTTTAGGGTGCAGGCAGGGTGTGTGTGTGTGTGTGTGTGTGTGTGTGTGTGTGTGTGTGTGCGCGCGCACACAGCTCAGTTGGGCGTCCCTGGTACTCTCAGCCGACCAAGTTAGGTTTTCCTCTTAATTCCTTCGTTTACCCTGCTCTGCTGCCCCGACGGTTGGAGGGGCCTGGGCAGAGGCAGGCAAATTAAGTTCTCCCAGGTTTTCCACCGGTGGCTTCCTTGGATCGTGGCTGCAGGATGTTTATAAAACTCTGAATCAATTTGAGGCACAGAGATTTTCAATCAGGGAAGCAGATTGCGCTGATAGGGTCAAAAGGCCTGTCGCCAGCCAGGATCACAGCATCTGACATATTAATTTGAGCTGTCAGGATCAATATGTGTAACGGAGGCCTCGCTTCTGCAAAGGAGTCGGGGAAAGAAAGAGGGGGGTGGAATCCCACCCGACCAGGGACTAACGTTTCACAGATTCCTGCGGAACCGGTCCCACCAGCGTGTGGCCAGTGCTCCTGGGGGCGCAGGAGGGGATGAGGGGACTGGAGCCTTCTCCGCGGGGTGCTGGACGCGGCAGCCAGGGGCCCTGTCGCCCAGCAAGTAAACTGTACACAAACGCCCACGTCGCCCCCACACCGTGTGGGCTCTGAAGCCCTCTTGCCAGATCTGAGCCGTGCCAGGAAGTACGTTTGTTACCGAGAGCCTTTGATATTTAGCATGTGAAATGTCTAGGCTGGAGCCAGGCTTCTGGGAGGAAGTCCCCGTGGAGGTCACACACGGCACGCCCCGCCCTTAGCGCCCAGGCACCCTTCCTGTCCTCTCTGCCAGCTCTCCCCGTGGTCCCTGTCCTCACGCCCCCTGCCCCCAGTTCCTTTCAGACTGCTTGGGACAAGCCTGCTGCCCCTTCACGACGCCGTAACTTCCCTTGCTGAGGTCTGGATGCGGGGGTTCTCAAATTAACCCGAGTGAGCACGGAACACGCCAGGTCTGCGGGCGCTGGGCGCACAGAATGGACACCGTGCGCCCGCCAGCTTCCATCTCGGTGGGTTCCACACGGAAAGCAGGGTGGACCCGGGACAGTTCAGAAGTACCCGCCCACCCTTACACCGAGTGACCATGAAAATACTTGAACACACGTCACGTCACGGCCAAGACAGAGTAGAGGCTCGGGGGGTGTCGGTTGCATTCCCGGGAGCCCCCGGGTGCCCTGGGCCACAATGTTAGTGACCACAAGGTCCAAATCCTCATTTCTCAGACGCAGACACTGAGGCCTGGAAGGGGGAATGGCCGGTCCACAGAACACAGCTAGTGAGAGTCAGGTCTGGGACCAGAACCCCATCTTCTGACGCTCGTTCTAACCTCCTTCCTGTCCTTCCATGAACAAGGACTAAGATCCGTGCCGGGATCCCAAGTCCCCAGCTAGTCCTCCTAGAGTGGACGGCGTGGTCAGGCTGATGGCCGGGAGGGAGCAGGTGTGGCCTCACAGTTTGAGGGTGTTGATGGGGGAGGAGATGGGGCGCCGGACAGACCTAAGGAGGGACAGCGTGCCTGGAAGGGCGTGC
>CAUYSK010015347.1:0-19411 GCA_963575035.1 Avahi laniger | reverse complement strand
AAAGTATAACTCCCTGACTCCTTAAGCGTGGGCTGTGCATAGCAATTTCTTTCCAATAAGAATGCTGAGGAAAGGAGGAAAGTAACTACAATAGAGAAATTTGATAAATACTGCTTCATCCAGGTGACCAAGGTTGACATAGACAAGGATAAGTTATATTGAAAATATACCCTTTATATGATGTTATACTAGCATTATATGAGAATGGCAATTTACTTTTGTGGTCTCCTTTTACTCCACTCATATTACTTTTGTGGTCTTCCTTCCTAAAACCCATAACCCCAAGAGACCTTTATAAATAGTAATTGAACAGATCTAGTCATGAAAAAAAACATCAGACAGATCCCAGTCAAGGGAGAATCTGACTAGTGCTCCACAAAATTGTCAAGGTTTCAGACTGACAATTTTTAGGTTTCAGACTGACAAGGAAAAGGCTGAGAAACAAAGTGCTAACAGCCAGTAGGAACTTAAGAGGAGCTAAACTTATATCTTGATGGGGCTTGGAATAGAAAATGGACATTAGGTAAAAACTAAAACCAAGAAAATCTGCATAAAGTATGGAATTTAGTTAATAGTCATGTATCAGTATTGTTTCATTAATAGCCATGAAGTACTATACAAATATAAGACGATAACAATAAGGAAAACTGGGTATAGGGTTATATGGGAACTTTTTTAGTATCTTCATGAATTTTCCGTAAATCTGAAACTATCATAAAACAAAAAATTATCAAATAAAAAAATTCAAAAATATATGAAAAAATATCAAAATTAACATGAAATGACAGAAGAAAAACGTGGTTAGAAATATTTCAATTTCTATTTGTAAAGAGCTCTTAAAAATTTAGGTAAAAATTTTCCAAACCTAATAGAAAAATAGCAAAGATAGCTAATTAACAGAAAAAATTTCCTTTAAACAAACAAAAATATATGCTCAAATTTACTCCAACAGAGAGAAATACAAATTAAGACTATAACTGAATACCATTTTCAACAGTCAGACTGGCAACAATTTAAAACCTTGACAAAATATTCAGTTGGTGAGGCTTCGAATGAGGCACTTCCATACATTGCTAATGGAACTTGCAAAATGTTACAAATTTATGATGGTAAATTTCCAAATATCTAAGAAATTTATATATGCTCAACATTTGACAAGCAAATTCACTTCTAGGAATTTACCCTGATGGTCATCTCCACAAATATGAAATGACATATGTTGTTATTAATTTGCTAGATTTAACTATTTCACAATGCATATGTATTTCAAGATATCATGTTGAACATGATAAAAACATAGAATATTATCTGTCAATTTAAAAATGTATTGATGACAACTTAGACACCTGTCCATTATGAATTTACATTCATAAAATTGAAAGTGAGGCAGCAGTAACTGGAAATGAGGATGTCATTTATAAATTGATATGGAATGATCTTTAGAATATAGCGGTAAGTCAAAATAGCCAGTACAAAAGAATATATGTATATAATGTGCTACCTTTTTCATAAAAAAGGGGAATTAACATATACATTTTTGCTTATTTTTGCATGGAGAAACTTGGAAAGTGAATGGTGGGAATGAGTTAGAATGTAGAAAGGAAGAGAATTGAGCTTTCTCTGACTATGCCTATTTATGTAGTTTTACATTCTGAATAATGTAAATGTTTCACATGTTAAAACCCATTATCCAAAGTGAGGTACCACGAGATTGGAAGAATGGGCTCCGCTTGTACTCGCCATCGAATTGGTACTGATGAACACTAACTAGGGTGCTCATATGGCAGAAATACTCTCCAGAGATTAGGGGGATGGGAGGGTAAACCTGCAAGGGTTTATTCTCCCATGGGAGGCTAAAGGACATGGGGAACATTGTAGCGGGGAAGGGCATGCCCCTAACCCTTGCTTGGGTGAGGCAAAGACATAAAGTGTAACCTTAATGTTTGTACCCTCATAATACCCTGAAATAAAATAAAATAAAATAAATAAAAAAATAAATAAATAAAAGTGATAAAAAGGAATTTAAAAACACATTTGGGAAATACACAAAATATTCTCAAATGGACAATGAAACCAGAGTAAATAATTAATTCAGGTAATTATTGAACATAGTACTTTTGCTGTATGCTTTTAGTGAGATACATTCTAGCACACATATAAAATTTCCCAATAACTATAAAGAAATTAGACTTTACTTAGTATGTTTGCTGTAAGAAGTGATGATGGTGTTGTATTTATAAAAGTATTTTGTACATGTTTTTGGGTAAAGCAAATGTATAAGGTAAAGATATTATTGGACTTTTATTGTGGGTGAAGAGAGATGCCAATATGGAATAGTAAAAGGTAAGAAGAATCCTATGTTGAAAAAATATAAGTATATTCATATGTAAATTCCCTTGTATTATATATAATATATATGCCCCTATATATTTAAACAATTGTCTATGTAATTTAATACTTCTAAATATATGCCATTCACCTATATGTATGTATATATACATACATAGTTCAATTCTGCATATGTATATGTTTACATTCCTAGATCTGTCCCTGAAGGTGTCTAGAAGCAATGACAACCCAGTTGCAATAAGCAATTAGTGTAACTTAGTGATACATCTAGATTTCTAAATATCTTTCCCTATTAAAAGGGATTTTTGACTTCTTGGAAAAATAGCTGCTTTCATATGTGAGCAAAGGAAAGTACAAACTCAGCCTGGAACATCTTGTTGTGACAGAAAGCATGGAAATACTCAAAGTTATGGTCAGGCCAAAAGGATGTAGGCGCCAGCTTGAAGCAATCCAAAATTGGCATAATTAAGCTTCACAAAGAAGGATGATGATAATGGAATATAACACATTGAATAAATAAAAAAGAAACATGAGTCCATATTGATATTAAAGGAAAAAATAAAATTGGAGAGACAGAGAGAGTTAGAGAAAAAGAGAAGGTGAAAAGATCTTTTTTACAGAAGAATGCCAGGTAATAAAAATAGAAAGGATGATGAAATTAGAAAATCACTATTTTGTAACTCCCAATTTGATTCAAATGTAGATAATCTATTTGTTCATCTCACAAAATACTCCTTGATTTTTCCTTTATGATGGAAATACTAAACAAATAATCAAGCTTTTCGTCGCCAGTAGTAACACAACCTGACATGTGCCTTCTGATGTGATTCAACGCCACCAATATAGTGTTCTTGTTAGAAAACTTTGACCTGAATCTCAACACAGATGAATCAATAATGTGAGCTCTTCTGGAAGACAACTGACCTGAATTCTTAAAAGGATTCAGTGGCATAAAGAACAAAGGGAAGAAGGGGAATTGTTCTAGATTTCAGGAGACAAATCAAATATAAAACTTAAATCCAAAGTGTAATATTGATTGGATTCCAGATGGGGAAAAATAAGGTATAAAGGACATTTTTGAAAAAAATAGGGGAATTTTATTATAGTTTTTTCCTTTGAATTATATTGTATTAATGTTAATTTTCTTAGGTGTGGTAATGGTATTATGGTTATATAGGAAAATGTCATTGTTCTTGAGAGTTTATGATTAAATATTTGGGGACAGAAAGTCATGATGCCTATAGCCTACCTAAGGATGGTATGGAAAAATGGAAATCTCTTTTTCTTTCTCTCTCTCCCTCCCCAACCTTTTTTATCTCTCTCTCTTTTTGTATATATATAAAAAACACACATAAACACATTCATATATGCACATATATACCACACACATGCACACATATATGTGCATATATATACACATAGATACACGTGAAAACATATGTAGAGAGAGACATAGAGTCAGAGAGAGAGACAGAGAGATGGGATGCTGGAGTGTGGTGAGATGTAAACAGTTGGTTAAGAGTTCATTATCCTGTTCTTTGAACTTGTAAGTTTGAAATCTTTAAAAATAACAACAAAAAAGAGATTCTCTAATCAACTTCACATTCTTCTTTTCTATGTTATTGAAGTTTTTACAGCAAGTCTGTAACCTTTGTCTATGGTCATTTAGAAACTTATGTTCATGGAAACTCTTGCCCTGTTAATAAGCTCTTACAATATTAGTTTCTAGTGAATTTTGCATTATGTCCTTGAAAGGAAATAGGTAATAGCCAGAAGAAAGTTCATTAAAATGGTTCCTCATTGCAATATTTGACACATTTTGAAAAGTAATATGAGATCAATAAAAAGTGTGGCTTGTCATTCTTCACTTTTCTTCTGTTCTATATGTTACCTTGGAACACTGAAGAATTTGTGTAATTAGTTATGGTGATAGAATCAGTGTCTAAATGTGATATGTCTAATATGTCATTATATCATCTAATATACATTGGGTGGCTTTTCAAATACTCTAAGTCAGATCCTGGGATATTTTAATTTTTAATATAATTTTCCTGTGAAGGGGAAAAACAAATCTCCTTAAAACTCTACAACAGCATTGCATTTTCAAACTTGAAATTATTATAAATAACACATTTCCTTATCTTTTCAATTGTATAAAGTCACTTCCAGGTAAATTGAGAAAATTTAATTTCCTTAAAAATAAAATCATTAGACAAGATGTCCTGCATTACATATGAACACACATGTGCAAACTATTAGATAAGGTAACTATGTTTTTAAAAGAAAGAAAAAGGAAAACTATATGCAATTCATAACAGCCAAGGAAATGAGAGATAGATGATATTAACTAGTCTTGAGATTTTAAATTAGAATAAATTACATAACAAAGAATAAAATCCAAATATTTCTATTCTTGAGATCTGAAATGCATTACTTTTTCCTGACATGTTTCCCAATTTATATTCTTAGTACTTCTTAATGTCCTTATTATACTGCTCACTGAGAGGCAGGACTGTAGCACTTGAAAGCAATTTGACATACAGTAGCCATCAACTGAGTGTTGGCAATATTTGTTTTATGTCTTTGGGGACTTGCTGCCAGCATATGGTGTGAAAAGATACTTGACCTTTCAGAGAATCCTCTAAGGAGCTCGCTCCCATGGAAGAGAGAGATGAGCTTGTTCTCTGAAAGATGTCTGGTGAGTTTAATGATTCATGATGGAAATGTCTATGGAACTTACGTTACCATTGGCTTTTTGGTGACAGACATTCAGATACAAGACAGATCTTGTATGCCTGTGAATCATAAGTATCCTTGTCAAAAAATCCTGGAGAGCACACAGTTTTGTTAAGTAGATAGGTGTCAGCAAAGATACTTTGTCAATTTTTTTTCTTTTTTGCTTCTATGGAAGCTACCATATTAAGTTAGACTTTAGTAGGAGAGGCATATGACCTACTGCTGAGTAAACTTCTCATGATCAAATCTTTTCACACATCCATTGTATAGTTTAGCAAAAATATTTTAATTTCAGGGAAGACATATCTTGCTACTTAAAGAAATACCATTTACTTGATGGAACCTATATAGATATACTACAACCTGATACAAGAAAGAATAAAGACAAATGAACTAATTTCAAAGCTTGAACTGTTTTCCAACCATGGCTTTCTTGGAAGTGAAGAGAAAAAAATGTAACTTTGAGCCATTATGTACTTTTTAAGTGCACAATTTATAATTTGTTTGCTATTGAGCACACTTGAAAAATGTTTTACTTCCCCATAGCTGGTCCCCTGTGGCACATTTATATTGAGTTTCAAATTATGTAGTCTTTTAACACCACATTCATGTCAAATTGTGGTTTTAAAAAAGGCTGAAAGTATTCTGTTGTGATAATCTTTTCACATTAAACTAACAAAAATAATTATGTTGAATTGCATTTTTTACATTTGCTCAAGCTATTGAAAATAGCTTATAATCAGAACCGGGAATATTTGATTTCTTAAAATATTGCATTTCTTTGTTCAATGAATTTTTATTATGTCCCCTGTGTACTAGGCACTATTCCAAATTGAGTGAAACCTAAAAGGGGAATGAAAGAATTTTCCTCTAGTATTAAATGTAATTTTTACCATACCGAAGTATATTTTAAAAATGTGTAATATTTCATTAGTAATAAAAAAAGAAACAACTTTTTTAACAATGTAGGATCAAAATAATCACAGCTACGGTGGCACGTATACCACACGACTAAAATCCTGGGGTTTATGGGGTTGCTTTGTTGACTTCAGTGTATTTACCTATTTAAATAATCTGGTTTAGATACAAAGTAGGTTACTGACTTTGAATAAATCATTTAACTTTCTTGACTTCATTTCCTCATACTTAAAATGAAATGTCTTCTAAGTTCACTTGATCTATATGCTTTGGGATTTGTTTGGTTTCTGCTCTGGACTACTGGTTTTCAATTTGATGTCTTTGTCAAACACAAATCCTAATCATTTAAATAATATTGTAGCTTCTCTAGGAATGATTAGCTTTTGTTTCCTGCATTCAATTTTCTGAATTCATTGGTGCCCACCCTGGTGTGAAGGATATTACCGAATGTGATGTGCAATTTCTTAATCTTCTGGAGGAATATTGTGAATGTATTGCCATATTACTAGAGAGGTACTATACAATAACTTTTGAGTAATTTAATTTTCGCTAAATTAATTTTCATGTGCCATGGTACAGCTGGAAATGGCATTCTTCTCATTTAAAATAGGATGGAAACTTGTACATTTATCTAGTCATCTGAGAACTTTTTAATGTAGATATTGGGAGAGCTCATATTCTAAAAATCTGTTGGAATGTTTCTTCTAAATGTTTCAAACTATAACATTAAGAGTGTTTTAAACAGAAAATTCTTTTAGGGTTTAGATGATTATATGAATGGCAGCTGTAAGTATTTTAGTATTCCAATTTTTCAGCAAGCCCAAGGTCTGATATTTCCACTCATCACTGTCAGTGATTTCTAGGGGGTGTTTATAAATAAGTGTTTGAATCTTTTGCTCAATCTCAAAGTATAATCTAGGCCAAAGTATAATCATGGCTCAGAAGCATCCTCCATCTTCATAGTTAGCCAATTTGGACATGAAAGAACTTTTATTGATTTATAAAACTAGCAAAGGAAAGATGTGAAACTTAATAGAGTAGTTTGAAGTAAACACTCCTGAAGATGAAACAGACTGTCTCAATGCATTTAGCTTCCCAGCCAAAAGCAACATTATTTACTAAATTATAGAGTCTGGGCTGCTTTGCCAGCACCATGATCCACTTGGCTACCCAGGGAAATGTTAACAGCTTCTTAATGGCTCCACTAGCAGGGCAAATCACATACATTTAAGGTAAATGAAAAAAACAAACAAACAAAAAACAACAACAACTATGCACTCACAAAACTTTTTTTCTCTATCAATCACTTCTTCTTTAAGAAATTTCTTTCACAGATATTTTGTATATTTAGATTTCCAAACCGTAGACTTAAGTCAAAAAATAATTTTGCTCTCAAGAAATTATCTAAAAATATTTTATGGCTCCAGTGTGGGGAACTAAATAACTGAAGAACAGGAGTAAAAGATTTTTTTTTTCCACCATGCCCCTGTTTTGTGCCTTTTATAAAAAAGTTCCATCAATTCAAATATGTGTGTATGTAAAAATTAATTAGAAATGAGTAAATAATTTAGTTGTGGTGAATCATCCACCATATTAAGCCAGGGAGTTCTGTTAAAAAAAGAGGACTAAAATGTTTTCATAGCCAAAAATGCAATTAAAGGAACTATCACTATTATGTTCTTATAAAATTCTACTTATTTCTTTTTAATATTCATGCTACCACTGAATTCAATAATACAATGAGATTTTAGATGTTAAGAAACATAATTCTCCTAACAAAAAAATAATAATCTCCTGGATGAGGAGAATTCTGAATTGAAAGCAAAAATGAAATTCTTAAGGGCCGTGCGTACAGGGGTCCCCTGCAGCCCAGTGCTGGAAGCAGGGGAGGGTGCATCTCATGACAGTGGCCCCTGAGGACACTGAAATACATTGTTCTGCATAGACTTCCCAGCCATCTTGGAAAAAAAGATCTCTTCCAGAGTCTTTGTGAGGCCCCCAAAAGTTCTTGATGAACTAAAACACTCTGTCACCAGTTTGTCTAACTGGTCTTCCTGGATCCTAACGACAGTTTGCTGTTGAGGTTAAAGTTTATTTTTATGCATACATTTTTTAGGTTTTCTTTGTTTATATTTTATTTTTTAATGTGTTCAATCCAGTGGCTTTTATTATATTTACAAAGTTGTGGAACCATCACCACTATCTAATTCCAGAACATTTTCATCACCCCAAAAAGAAAACCCATACCCATTAGTAGTCATTCACCACTACTCTCCCTCACCCCAGCCCCTAGCAACTGCTACTCTATTTTCTTTCTCTATAGATTTGTCAATTCCAGAAATTTCACATAAATGAAATAATATAATACCGGGCCCTTTGTGTCTGGCTTTTTTTTGTTTAGTATAATATTTTCAAGATTCACACATATTTTAGCATGTATTAGTATTGCATTCCTATTTATGACCAATGATTTTAGCTAGATCTTCTGGGTGACTTTCTGCAGCTTCTACATCAGCACTCTCTGCTTCCCCTTGCACTTTTATGTTATGGAGATGGCTTTTTACCTTAAACTTCATGAATCAGTCTCTGTTGGCTTCTAACTTTTCTTTGGCTGCTTTCCCGCCTCTCTCAGCCTTCATGGACTTGAAGAGGATTAGGGCCTTGCTCTAGATTAGGTGTTGGCTTAAAGGAATGTTGTGGTTTGTCTGGTCTTCTGTCGAGACCACTAGACTTTCTCTATAACAACAATAAGGCTGTTTTGTTTTCTTATCATTGTATGTTCACTGGAGTGCAACTATTAATTTCCTTCAAGAACTTTTCCTTGGCATTCACAACTTGGCTAACTGTTTGGTGCAAGAGACCTATCTTTCAGCCTGTCTTGGCTTTGGATATGCCTTCCTCACTAAGCGTAATCATTTTTAGCTTTTGATTTAAAGTGAGAAACATGTAAATCTTCCTTTCACCTGAACACTTAGAGGCCATTATAGGGTTATTAATTGGCCTCATTTTGATATTTTTGTGTCTCAGGAAACAGGAATGCCTGAGGAAAAGGACAGAGATGGGGTAATGGCTGGTCAGTGGAGTAGCCAAAGCACACACAGCATTTATTGATTAAGTTTATCATCTCCTATGGGCAAAGTTTATGGTAGCCCTAAACAATTATAACAATAGCATCAAAGATCACTCATCACAGATCACCACATCATATATAATAACAATAATAAAGTTTGAAATATTGCAAGAATTACCAATATGTGACACAGAGACACAAAGTGAGCACATACTCTTGAAAAAATGGCACCAATAAACTTGACTGAAACTTGGTTGCTCAAACCTTCAGTTTGAAAAAAATCACAGTATTTTTGAAGTACGCTATAGTGAATCAAATACAGTGAGACATGCCTGTATTTGTCCTCCGTAGTTATGATTATTTCACTTAGTATAAGGTCCTCAAAGTTCATCCATGTTGTCGCATATGAAAGCATTTCCTTCTTATTTAAGGCTGAGTAATATTCCATTGTACCTGTATACCATATTTTCTTTATCCATTCATGTGCTGCTGGATACTTAGATTTCTGCAACATATTTTGTCTGTTATTAATGATGCTGCATTAAACATGGGAATGCAGATATCTCTCCAAGATTCTGATTTCAATTCTTTTGGATATATTTCCAGAAGTGAGATCAATAGATCATATGGAAGATCTATTTTTAATTTTTTGAAGAACTTCCATTCTGTTTTCCATAGTGACTACACCATTTTACATTTTCACCAGCAGTATGCAAGTGTTCAATTTCACCACATTCTCAACACTTATCATTTTTTAAAATAATCATTCTAACAGGTATGAGGTAATTATCTCATTGTGGTATTCACAACTACCTGATGATCTGATAATGGGGGACGTTGAGCACTTTTTCATCTACCTATTAGCCATTTTCATGTCTTTAGAGAAATGTCTATTCAAGTTCTTTGCCCACCTTTTAATCAGGGTTTTTTTTTTTGCTATCAGGATATACATATATATATATATTTTATATATACGATATTAACCCCTTATTAGAAATACGGTTTGCAAAATACAAAGCTACTGTATTTAAAGCGGTATGGTACAGGCTTAAAGACAGATATATAGACCATTGGAACACAATAGATATTACAGAAATTGACCCACAGTCAACTGATCTTCAACAAGTATGCCAAGGATACTCAATGGGGATAGAATAGTTTCTCCAAAAAATGGCTTTGGGAAAACTGGATATTCATCTGCAAAAGATTAAAATTTGACCCATATCTTACATTATACACAAAAATCAACTCAAAATGAATCAAAGACTTAAATGTAGGACCTGACATTGTAAAACTGCTTGCTAGAAGAAATTATAGGGAAAACCTTCTTGACATTGTTTTGGCAATGATTTCTTGGGTATGGCACAAAACACAAAAGCAATAAAAGCAAAAACAGGCAAATGGGATTGCATCAAACTAAAAAGGTTTTGCATAGCAGAGGAAACAATGTAATGAAAAAACAACCTATGGAATGAGGAAAAATACTCACAAACCATATATCTCATAAGGGGTTAGTTAACATCTCATTGTGAGTTTTAATTGCATTTCCTTAGTGACTAATGATGTTAAGCATCTTTTCAAGTGCTTATTGGCTATTTGTTTATTTTATTTGGAAAAATCCCTGTTCAGATCTTTTGTCCATTTTATTTGATTTATTTGTCTTTATTGTTGAGATGTAAGAGTTTTTTATATATTCTCGATGCTAGTGCCTTATCAGACATATACTTTCAAAATATTTCATTTTGTTCTGTGAGCTGTCTTTTTGCTTCCTTGATGGTGTCATTTGAAATACAAAATATTTTAATTTTTGTGAGATGAAATTTTTTTTCTTTTGTTGCTTGTGATTTTAGTGTCATGTTTAAGAAACTATTGACAAATTCAAGGTAATAAAGATTTATCCATTTTCATCTGTGGGTTTTATAGTTTTAGATCTTACATTTAAGTCTACAATCTACTTTGAGTTAAATTTTGTTTATGGTGTGAGGAAGATGGTCTAACTTTGCCCTTTTGTATATGGATAGTCAGTTGTCTAGTGTTATGTGTTAAAAAGACTACTCTTTCCTTATTGAATTGTCTTGGTACCTTTGTAAAAAAATCAATTAATCATAAATGTAAGCATTCATTTTTGTATTCTAAATTCCATTTAATTCATCTATATGTCTATCTTTATGCCAGTACCACATTTTTTTGATTATTGTAGCTTTGTAGCATGTTCTCCAACTTTGCTCCAACCCACCTCTTCAGAATTGGTCTGTACTGGGTCTCTGTGTGCTCCCCCCCACCCCCCATTTCTCAAAAACTTCTTCTTGTTTTGTTTTCAAAATACAGCCCTGGAAGAGGTTTAAAAAGCTTCTTTGCTCTTTGAAAATGACAAACTATTAGTAAGATTCAACATGGACTTCATAGTACAATATTATCAGCTACCCAGAAGCCAATTCCATGGAGGGACATGTTCATTGATATTTATGGAGTCCAATTTCAAACTTTTAATCTCTGAGAAATATTAAGCATACATTTCCTCTTTTTTCAATAGCACATAACAAAAATATTATAATATATTTCAGAGGGTCACCTACAAGTTAACTTTTCTTTCCACATAGAGTAATGCTTAGGTAATATTCTCTAAAAGTCAAAGACACGGTTTTTTTTCTCTTAGCTTAAGCACTTTCTTCTCTACTTTATAGAAGGAATACTAAAAGATTTTAGATTAACTATTTGCCTAATTTTATCTTACTACCTTTTAAAGGTATACAAAGTTGAGTATCCACTTATAACTAGAAGGTATATTTTGATAGAATTAAAAATTTTCCCCAGAATATTGAAGATGTTAGCTATTAGAAGAACTTCTTTGGAAATATATCTTTAGTTTGCACTAAAAAAACCCTCACTTTTATTTTTCTTTTGATCAGTTTCTTCAAGGTAACAATAAGAAGTTTGAGCCATTTATTACCATTTAGTCATGATGTGCTATGAAATCATTTGTGAGTGTTACCATTAGAGTAGGTGTGGATTCAAAATTTAAAATGGGGTTTTGTCATACTCAAGTTGTTGGTATATTTTAATTTGGAAGAATTGGATATTGACCTAGGAACTAGGTCTGAATTTTTTATGAGGGCTCCTTTAATGATTGGAGGTAACTTTATATAATAGATAAGATTTTGCATTTAGTTTTTTGCTTTTTAGATGACTATTGGTATACTCTTATCATTTTTAGAAGGATTTTCAACTTTTATTGAATATAAAAATTAGAAGGTGGTTGTTCCATTTGAGTATTTTTCCTCCATACAGGAATTATCATAGGGCTTCTTTAAGCCTTGCTTCTATATTCAACATAAAATTTGTTTTATAAAATATAGATTAGTTTAAAGGAAGATTGCCGCTTTCACCTTAGAGCAGAGTGTCTTTGTCCTGTGAAAGGCCTTCAATGTGGCTTTATTGGTCGTGCAAATTTCATTTGAGTAGCCATCCTTGGTCATGGGAGAAGGAAGAATTGGAGGTTTTATCTTGTGGGATTTGATCAGAGTTTCTTTTCCTTAAGTATGTTGAACCCTGGGAAGAGGGAACCCAAGTAAAATAGCTTTGGGATCTTCTGAAAGAGAAGAGACACATATTCCAACTGTCTTTTCCCAGTCCTTGAGCCTAGAAAGGTGAGCCAGAGTACATCCAGTATCCCTGACAAAGTCCCAGGGGCATAAAGTAGCAATGAGTTTCCAGAAATAAAATCCATTTAAGGAAAAGAATTCTGGGATTTGCAATTTGTGCCCAAACAAGTTCATTGGGAGGCCTGATTTGAATCACTGCTTATATGTAAAATTTACAATTTATCTTTTGAAAATATTTGGATTATAACAGCCTAATATTTTAAAATAAATTATAAATGGTCATTGAGTCATCGAGCTTGGTTTACTGTGTCTAAAATAACTAGCACAGTGTCCAAGCATATATAGTACCCTAAAAATTTTATCTTGTTTATATACATTAATAAAGGCAAATCATAAAATCAAGACTATTAGAAACTATGAAGAGGAAAGCTCTTCTGTTGCTACATAAAGTTATATTAGATGATATCAGGACAAACTAGGTGCCAAAGATTCTCTCCTTGGCCTAACTTTAGTCGAGCTCCTCTGAATGCTCTTCTCAACTAGGCCTTGGCCTAGGCTTCCCTGTTCATCTTTGCATTGCCCAGTTCTTGCAAGAATCCTGCTTAAGTCAGTTTGCAAGAATCCCCCATCCTCAATATCTAATCAAATTCCTCATTGCCCACCCTTGATGCCTTGTCACCCTGGCCTGCCTTCAGCGAGAAGCCTGTCAAGTTGGTTTAGCCAGAACCCTACGGACCTCTGGTTTCCTCTTAGTCATTTTCCATCCACTGACCCTCACACTGCTCCTTGGCTATAAATCTCCACTGTCCTTGCTGTATTTGTAATTGAGCTCAGTTCTATAATGAAGTCTTCTCCCCTCCCCACCCCAATTGTAATAGTTCCTAAATACAGTCTTTAACTACTGTGCAGCTCTGGTTTTCTTTGACATATCTAAGCTTGAGAATAACTCAATATGTATTTGTCAGATATCATCCATTATGTCCTTAATCCATAGAATTAAGTATTTCTAGTAAGCCAATCTGAATCCTGAAACATCACATTGCATTTACAGAGCTGCATTTGCTTTTGATAATGCTCATGGACTGTGCATTAAGTATTAGGAAAGGAAGGGACGTGAAATTGGGAAAAAAGGTAATCTAGGTTCTTTAGAATAAACACTGTTTGGAACTGGGTAAATAAGCCAATAGCTACTGCTTAAATCAGGGGATGTCAAAACATAGCAGCTTGGACGTGTTCCCTATCCATCTGCTTCCTTTCCCTGGGTTTGACTCAGATCAAGGGCTTGGCTGGCCCCTTAGCTACCTCTGCCTTAACAGAGAACAGAAAAGCCAAGGAAGGTCAGCAAGGGTCAGGAACTGCCCTAGCTCAAAGCTCTGGGTATAGAGATGTTCAAGAATCCTCGTTTCCATGGCTGAATATAGATCAGGATCCACATGAAATAAGAATGAAAATTTTCTGCACAAAACAGTGATTGGCAAGTCAGGAGAGTTCAAAATCCAACTGCCAAATATTCTGCCAAACCATCTTTCCACTGACTGTCATTATAAACTCTTTGTGCTTGGAGGTGATCCGATGGAATCAGAGGAGCAAAGGCCTTGGGGCAAAGAGACCTGTGGTCCCCTGTGCCAGCCCTGCTGCCCATTATCTACTAGAATATACTGCCACAATGTACTCCTCTGCACCTCACTATTCTCATCTGCAGACAGTGTACTAAGTGAAAGGTGCCCAGACATTGCCCTTTTTTATACATTTAACAAATGCGATTGAGCACCTACAATGTGCCACATGCGAAGCTAGGCACTGTGATACCACAGTGGAGCTTATAGTTTGGTTGGAAACGAAAAAAAGAAAGGGTAAAGGTGTAAATAACAATTCCTAATTTTTAATAGCTATGAATTACAAAAACAATTACACAGAGGCTTGAAATACACAGTAACTAGGGTGCCCTACATTAGATGGGATGGTTAGACTGATCATCCTTTAAGTTGAGACCTAATAGATTAGAAATAGTTTTTCACCTTTAACTTCTTGCCCTCAGCCTCTTAGAGAATTGGTGTCCTTGACCAAGGAAACAGAATCTTCAAGGCTGAGGATATGTCACAAAGTGAGGTATCAGAGTCAGATTAGGTGTGACTTTGTAGGTTATGAAAAGGAGTTTGGATCATTATGTAAATGGGGCAAGGGGAGGGGAGAATTGATTGACAGCAGTTAACATGAAACCTGTGGTGGTAGTTATTGTTATTATTGTTATTATTATTTCAATCTGAATTTTATGGGGTCTTACTCATGCCCTACAGAAGTCAAATAGGGAAATAAGTACATTGCAGGTAACACACACATACAAACACAAATACCTGTGAAATTTCATCAAATAGCAGTAGTTCCATTAATGGTCTTGGCAATAATTTAGTGGGTCAGCTCTTTTCTTCAATTAAAAGATAAACTGCTATATAACAAACAGTGCCTCCATAGATGTTATTTAAATTTTATTACATAGCTACCAGTCTTTTATCTACTTCATTAAAACAAAGGGGACCCTTTTAAAATGTTGCTTATATCTACTTGGGGAAATGCAACAGTTATTGAATTTGAAGTGCAATTAGGTTAATCTCTCTTTAGATAACGCATGTAACTAAAAATTTCCAGGCCTAAAGCCAAAAATATATATATTCATAATGTGACAAATACTGAAATCAGGTCTAAAGAATAAGGTAACACATGAAACATTCCTTGGAATGGTCAGGATATTAGAGAAAGTAGGTATGTACAAATACATACAGAGCATGGCCTAAGAAAGTTGCTAAACCATCATTGTCCCTGTCCAAATTTTTATTGGCTACATACACATTCATGGCTCTCAATCTTCAATATAGAAATAGAAGACATATTTGTTTCGAAGATTTAACGGTAGCTCCATTTTTTTCTGACTCAGTCAGCTAATTTGAAGTGGAATAGGACAGAAATACTTTGATTTCAAACTCTTGTGATTTCTCTGTAGAAATTTTTCATATGGCTGTGTATGTACATGCATGCATGTGGCAAGGGGAGGGACGAGACAGTGTACAAGGGGGAGAATTGCAATGCATAGAGAGGTGACAAGTCTCATTAAATGCACGTGTCCTTACAAAGTTCCCTAAGTAACAAGATCTTTCAAGCAACCTTTCTGCAGTAGGAATAATTTAAACATTTAAATATTTAACAAAAATTCTAGCAAGTAGTTTTGGCTTTGTGAAAGTATGCGAATTACCCATACTGATTTCCATGTTACAAACAGTTAATAAGAAAAAAAAAATTAGCAGAACATGGAGAACTACATATAGATCATGCAGTAGGAAACTGCATCTAAGGATCTCTACCAGCACCTCAGGGTTAGAAAATTTCCTGAAGACTTCATTCAGAAAGGACATTGTTATTTTTCTTTTTAAGATCCACTTAAGGCTCATACATGATAAAATTTTGCCTTTTCTGTATTGTTTCATTCTCAAGGACCTGACTTTGAGATCAGGGTCATATAAAGGAAATTTGCAAACCCTGGCATCATGCTGCTGGAAGAATGTGAAGAAAAGCTTTACTGTAGCAATCTTTCAGGAAAATTTATTCACATTTGACTCTCCCGCAGGAACCTTCGGAATTTAATTGTGATTCTTTTGTTAGTAACTAGTGTCTCCTTGGCTTTTTCCCTCTAGTTCTCAACAACACTCTTAAAGGGTTGATGAGGAGGAGTTACTGAGCAAAATGTTCACTGAACCAGAATATGTTCTGACATGTGGAGCTTTCAAATAAAGGATCACTTTCAACAAAGGTCTCTAACTGGAAAACTGCAGTGATGAAGTTGCAGATGGTGACCTTTCTAAAACCCAGATATGATTATGTTATTTCCCTATTTAAAACCTATTAGAAGCTTCCCATTGCACTTTGAATAATGTCTAGACTCCTTAACACAATTTATCAGGCCTTGCATGGCCCCTGCTTACTTTTCCAACTCACCTACTGCCACTCACACCTGGAGCTCTTCCTCCCAGAAACACCAACTGTCCTACTTTTCTAGTATACATTGGCCTCATCCCTCCAAGTTTCTGCACACCTGCTACTCTTCTCCATATCTGCATTGATCCTAGTCTTATCCAGGGTACAGGTTACATGTCCCTTCCTATGTCATGCTCTCCTTGATTCCCCAGGGTGAGACAGGCATCTTTCTATTAGATTCAAGGCCTGGTGTTTTCCCTATCCCAGCACTTTTCAGACCGCATTGCACATGCCTCTTCATTGCCCTGTGACCTGTTAACTCCACTGGGGTGGAGGTTCTGTCTCTTTCATTCATCCTGGTATCACTATGACTAGCCCAAATAAGTGCCCTATGACAATTGTTTGAATGAATGAATACATAAATGAAAGGATCTATTTTTGTGCAATTCTACCAAGTTTAAAATACATACATTTAAAATATAAGATAATCCAATAATTATTTTCTGTATTTCCTTTTAAAAATTATTTTTAACCTCTCCTTCGCTATCAATAACTTTTTGTTCATCACTCAAAGACATAGGCAAAATCTCCTAATTTTAATTTGTAAAACTTTTCTTCTGAGTGTGAATTCTTGTCAGCCAGAAGATGTGGGTTTTTTTTTTGGCTTTGTGAAATTTCTTGAAATAATATCATTTGCTAGCTTCATTTCTTCTTAGCAATCTGACTTTTTACTGTCTGATCTCACATCCATTAAAAGGACTTTCCCAATGTTTAACAAGTGAGAATCTCTTTGACAAGTCTAAAGGCCTGCTCTCAGGCCTGCTCCAACTTCATCACACACTGGGGACAACTTCCTATGTGTATCACAGATACACTAAACTCCGTATTTATTTGAACGACCAAGTTATGGTAGTATAAACTCCCACAGCCCTGGTTGTCAGAAAATCATCATCTTCAATGTGTTCTCAATTATTTGTGGGTGTCCTCAAAGGATTGTCTGACTTGGGATGAATTTAGAAAGCTAGAATTAGCCACTTTGCCTCCTGTCTATTCTTCTCCTCTTGTTCTGTCTCCCTTTTGTCTCAGTTAAGTCTCTGTGAAGCTTCCCTGCTCTCCCTGTCTGCCTTGATAAAGCCAACATGCATTTCAACATGCTGATTCCAGGTGCTCCCAAACGTCCAATCCTCAGATCACAGAAGTTCGGCTGAGTTTCAGCAAGAATAAACAGAACAGATAAAAACAGCCTCCAATGCTGTACCCTTTCTATGACCTGGTTTTGTATGCAGAGTCTATAAAAATCTCTCTGGAAAACTTCTCTCTGCTTCCAGCCATCATTGCTCAGCATATCACCTTGTTCAGTCTTTCCCAAGAAAATACTATTGCCATCACTACCAGAAATCCCTCTCCTAATATGGGAAGCTAAATATATTTCCTATATCATGCAACTTTATATAATCCATTGAACTTCCATCCACTCTGTCTTCCCATTCAACCAAATTTCCTTTTTCTTTTTCAAGTAACATGACAAACACTACTGTGCACTACCATACATGTGGATAATTACATGCCATGTGAAGAGGAAAAGGAGAGGGAGGTGTGATTTGCAGCAACAATATCCAAGTCTTTTTCTGTTATTACAGTGTATTGAATATACCTGTTTCACACTAATAAAGCAGTGCAGAGTGTTTTGAAAGTGAAGTACAATTGCATCAACCATGAAAAAAAATCAATATATAGTCTATTGTTATTATTTGTGGATTCTGTATTTGAGAATTTAGCTACTAGATAAAATTTATTTGTAACCCCCAAATCAACATTTGAAGTGCTGTTGCAGTCATCTGCAGACATGTGTAGAGCGGCAAAAATTTTGAGTTACCAAATGCACACATTCTCAGCTGTGATCAAATAAGGCAATGGTCTGTCTCCTTGTTTCATCTCTCATACTACGAGCAAGTGTCCTTTGTGTGGTCTATTTAGTGTCATGTTTTTGCATTTTTGTGCTTTTAAAATTGGTTATTTGTCGCGGTGGCTCACGCCTGTAATCCTAGCTCTCTGGGAGGCCGAGGGGGGCGGATCGTTCTGAGCTCAGGAGTTCGAGACCAGCCTGAGCAAGAGCGAGACCCCATCTCTACCAAAAATAGAAAGAAATTAATTGGACAGCTAAAAATATATAAAAATTAGCCGGGCATGGTGGCTCATGCTTGTAATCCCAGCTACTTGGGAGGCTGAGACAGTAGGATTGCTGGAGCCCAGGAGTTTGAGGTTGCTGTGAGCTAGGCTGATGCCACGGCACTCACCCCAGGCAAGAGAGTGAGACACTGTCTCAAAAAAAAAAAAAAAAAGAGTGTTCCTTTTACCTGTTAGGTAGATTCTTGCCTCTCCCCTCTTTCCCACACCCCATGATTGATTTACAATGACTTTTACTTCCCTCTGTGCACCTGCTTGCTGGTCATTTAGTTCCAATTTATTAGAGAGTACATGTGGTGTTTGTTTCTCCATTCTTGGGATGCTTCGCTTAGGATAATGGTCTCTAATCCCACTCAATTGTTGCAAGATACATTAATTCATCCTTTTTATGCCTGAATAGTACTTCATGGTATACATATACCACATTTTCTTAATCTACTCGTGAATTAATGGGCACTTGGGTTGATTCCACATCTTTGCAATTGTGAATTGTGCTGCTATAAACATTTGAGTGCCGGTGTATTTTTGATAAAATGACTTCTTTTCCATTGGGAAGACACCCAGTAGTGGGATTGCTGGATCA
>CAUYSK010015345.1:0-13528 GCA_963575035.1 Avahi laniger | reverse complement strand
TGGTATAACTTCCAAAATAAACTTACATAGAAATTGGGGGAAAATATAATTTGGAAGAACGAGGTAACAGGATTAACCTTACTAATTGTCATTTTATAACAATGATCCTAGAAAGAGAGAAGTACCTATGCATAATTTTTTCTTTTTATTTGTTTATTTTTAATTAAAGTAGTAGCATTAAAAATTAGTTAGAGCCAGGCGCAGTGGCTCACGCCTGTAATCCTAGCACTCTGGGAGGCCAAGGCGGGCGGATTGTTTGAGCTCAGGAGTTCGAGACCAGCCTGAGCAAGAGTGAGACTCCGTCTCTACCAAAAACAGAAAGAAATTAACTGGACAGCTAAAAATATATAGAAAAAAATTAGCCGGGCATGGTGGCGCATGCCTGTAGTCCCAGCTACTTGGGAAGCTGAGGCAGTAGGATTGCTTGAGCCCAGGAGTCTGAGGCTGCTGTGAGCTAGGCTGACGCCATGGCACTCAGTCTAGCCCAGGCAAAAGAGTGAGACTCTGTCTCAAAAAAAAAAAAAAAAAATTAGTTAGAAATGTTAAATCACTCAGTAAATGATGCTGATTATCGCTGTGGAAAATATTAACCATACATTGAAAATAATGTATTTCAGATGGGCTTAAATTTTTTTAGTATTTAAATTTTAATATTTTAAATTATACTAGTATAACACAATATTTTATGACCTTAACCTGGAGAAATATTTCTTAAAGAATTCATCAAAAGTATGTCATATAAAGGAAAATATTAATAAATGTAATGCATTTCTGCATTTCTGCATTTCTTCTGTGTACAAAAGAAAACATTAAAGGTTTTTAAAATTAAGCCATAAAATATATTTGCAAAGAAAATTACAAATGAAGGATAAGCATTAATAACTTATTTTTAAATACTGTTACAAATCATTATGAAAATGATATTTAATTCAGCAAAAAATTGTCAATGACAACAAAAGGCAATTTATAGAACAGAAAACCAGAATAGCCAGTATATAAATGCATAAAAATATTTTCATTCCACCGATAACAAGGAAATGAAAATTAAACAAGGTTATGTCTTTAAAAGAGATATCTATCCAGTATATTGACAAAATATAAATGTTTCAGCATTGCATTTAATGGTGAAGATATAAAGAAATAGGAAACCATATCATTTTGGTGGGATTGTAAATTAATATAATCTCTTTGGAAAGCGACTTGTCAGTAATACTTAAAATGAAAGAGTAAGTATTTTTAGAGAAGCCTCTGTATCTGTGGATGTATAGGAAAGCCCTAACACATGCCTCCAGGAAGATAGAAATAAAAGTGTTCATGTAGTTAATAATTTAAAACATGGAAAAAACTTAAATGCTCCTTAAAAAGAAAATGAATAAACAAATGGCAGCATATTCGTACGTAATAAAGTAGAGCTATATATATCTATACAGATAATTCCCATAAATAATATTTAAAATGAAAGCCTTATAGCAGTTTTATAAATTATGTAAATATTAATTCAAAAGGAGTTATGGATGTACATAATGCAATATTATATTGTATATTTTTATGGATATGTAAATATGTAGAAATTATATATTGCCATAAACATGGTCCCATCCTCTCCACAATGAACGAAATGAATTTAACATGCTAAATTTCTGAGAGAAAAACAGGAAAGGATCATGGAGGGTATTGGTGGCTTTTACTTTGATCTGTAGTATTTTTCTTCTTAAGAAATAAATTTGAAGTAAATATGAGAAATGTTAAGATTTTTAAAAATTGAATAGTAAAAATATGGTTCTCAGCCATATTACTCTCTATTTTGTTTTTTATATATTTTATAATGAAATCTATTTAAGCAGAGGGAAATGATCATTTAAATCCCTACTATAAGCACATTTTCTTTCAACTATGTTTTCAACATGTACATCATTCCCTTTCTTCCTCCTGTGAAAGTCCACCATGATTAGGAAGTGTGAAGCTAATGCTGAGAAGCAAAATTTCCTTTTATTCTACAGGCAATTAAATTTAACACCTGGCTGCCTGTTAGTCAAAGCACTGAGCTTCCTTATTCTCTTGACAGATCTTTCTTCTCCAGGTTTCCCATTTCATACAGCAGGGAATCAGGTTTGCTGAAATTCACAACTAATTTCCAGAGTGTAACAGGACTACTTTGTCAAAAATCCCATAGAACCACATTTTCTAACCCACTTACAAAAAAAAAAAAAATGCTAACTTTTCACTCCAGCTTTATTGCAAAAATACATATAAACCAGGGGGGAGGGGGAGAAGGGAGGAGGGGACGGGTATATGCATACACAAAGAGTGCAATGCGCACCACGCAATAGGATGGACATATTTGAAACCTGGACTGAAGGGAGGAGGGGGGGCAAGGACAACACACGTAACCTAAACATCTGTACCCCCATATTATGCTGAAATAAAAAAAAAAAAGAAACACACACACACACAAAACCATGCATATATATGAAAAGTGTGATAAGTAAATTATCTTTCTTAAACAAACATATATTTCAGTTCTAGGCTTAAAATGTTTTGTATTGCACCTAACCCAACACAACTGGTCGAGATTTTGTAAATAAAGTTTTGGATTCTAAATTCATAAGATTAGGCTAGAAATATCAGAGTGATTTTTGTTTCTTCTGTCTCCTTTATCCTCCTACTTTTTATGTCACAAAGTCCGATGTGCAGACTTTCTTCAACCTGTCTCACCAACTCTACTGATCTCAAGCCAGAAGGAACCTTATAATGAAGACATCATTTTTTATGAGCTAAATTCCAGAGTAAGCGAGTGGTTTGCTGTAGGACATGCTACCCGATCAGAGCAGAGCCAGGGCTAGAACCCAGATAAATCTTCTGTTCCTAAAATTAGTCATTTCATGGCAGCTCATACTGTCATGATCTTTTCATACTCACAGCCATCACTATAAACCAAAATAAATGCTTTTACCTCACTTCTAAATTTCCAGATGGTCTGCCTCACTCCAGGTTCTGTTTCCCCCACTACCTTTTTATTCATTTTATTCTCTTATGTCCTTATTATAGAATAGGCTCCTGGGTTAAACTCTCACAGTCCTCCATAATCTTGTCCGAACTTTTATTTCCCTCTATTCCCTGTGTCCTCTATCTTGTGCTACATCTTGTCTTTAGAAGGGATTGTATTATGTATAACTTTATCTTTAATGTCCTCTCTTCTAAATTCTAGAAGCCTACCTATTATTCTAGACACATATTAATTCCTATCCACTTCATGAAATCTCCTCGTACTATCCTCATCCATAATTCTATTATCAATTACTATGTCTATATTCTATGCTCAGAAAATTAGCAATTTAATTTTTTACTGATTATCCCAAATGTATCATTGGTTTCTTGACCAGCTTTTTTCTAAATTCCTGTAAACCTAGTAATATATTTTATGACTGTTTTAGAATCTCTACAGAGTCTAAGACAGTGATGATCCACAACAAGTGCTCAAACACTACTTGTAATTAATTGATTAAACTTAATTTAGCAAGTTAAATTACAGCTGATGCCTAGTAAATAAAGTGGACAGTAGATTGTTAAGTGACTTGAATTAGCTGTCTGCAATGTATCAGTGCATGAGAGTTAATGTGCTTGCCCCATGTGGCCCCCAGAAAGGGGCAGCACACATGACCACACATTTCTACTAGACATGATTGGGAATATTCAGATTGAACCAAGGCCAGGTAATCTATTGACAGAATAGATTTTTCCATTTGTGAAGCCGAACTGGATGACAGATATATTAGCCCTACAGAAGCATGTTGCTTTATAGCTAAAAAATATCCATATAGTGTTGAGGCCAGAGTTTGTGCCAAGACAAATCATAGTCATATTCAAGATATAATATTATCCTAAATGAAATATATCAAGAATAGAAAAACAAATACCGCATGTTCTCACTTATAAGTAAGAGCTAAATGAGGCATATATGTGGTCATAAAGAGGAGTAAGGGACATTGGAAACTAAGAAGGAGGGAGGGATAAAAATCTACCTATGAATCCTACCAGCAGTGGATGAGTGTTCCTATCTCTCCACATCCACACCAGCATTTGTTGTTTTGGGACTTCTTTATAAAGGCCATTCTCACTGGAGTTAGGTGATATCTCATTGTGGTTTTGATTTGCAATTTCCTAATGATTACAGCTGTTCAGCACTTTTTTATATATTTTCTGGCCATTATTCTGTTTTCTTTTGAAAAGTTTTGGTTCATGTCCTTTGCCCACCATTTGATGGGGTGGTTTGATTTTTTTCTTGTTAATTTTCTTACGTTCTATATAGATTCTTATTATCAGCCCTTCATTGGATGTGTAGCATGCATATATTTTCTCCTGTTCTGTAGATTGCCTATTCACTTTAATGATAGTTTCCTTGGGTGTACAGAAGGTTTTTAATATGATCAGGTCTCATTTATTTATTTTTATTACTGCTGTGATTGCTTTGGGAGTCTTCTTCATAAATTCTTTGCCTAGGCCAATGTCTATAAGAGTTTTCCCAATATTTTATTCTAGAATTCTTAAGGTTTCACACCTTAGGTTTAAGTCTGTTATCCATTGTGAGTTGATTTTTGTGAGAGATGAGAGGTGGGGATTCAGTTTCAATCTTCTGCATGTGGCTATCCAGTTTTCCCAGCATCATTTATTGAATAGTGATTCTTTTCCCCAGGGTATGTTTTTGTCTGCTTTGTCAAAGATTAGATGACAATATGAGGATGGTTTTTTATCTGGATTCTCAGTCCTGTTCCAAAGGTCTATACCTCTGTCCATGCCAGTACCATGCTGTTTTGGTTACTATAGCCTTGCAGTAAAGCTTGAAGTCTGGTAGACTGATGCCTCCCAATTTATTCTTTTTGAGGCAAAGACATTATATCTAACCAAAATGTTTGTACCCCCATAATATTCTGAAATTAAAAAATAAAATAAAATAAAATCTTGAAGATTTAAAAAAAAATTCCTAGTACATTAAAGGACTACTCAATGAACCACACAATGCACAACAATCAAATAACTGAACTGTTACTAACATTTTACCTACTCCATTTTGATCAGGAAACAACCAATAAAGTCCCAAGGATTGTTAACAACAGAAAAAGTTTTTAAAATCTATGGCAAAATATTTTATTACAGTTTTCTTTTGTACCATGGTTACATTTTTATGCATTTTCTTTTTCTGTTAATAAATATTGCTTCCCTGCTCTAAAAAAAAAAAAATCTATCTATCAAGTACAATGTATACCGTTTTGGTGAAGGGTACAATGAAAACCCTGACTTCAGCGTGATAAATTCATCCATGTAACAAAAAACATTTATACCATCTAAATGTTTTGAAATAATGAAAGAAAGATATAGTTATAGGAAAAATGATAGAAAGAATAAGCAGAGAAGCTGGTTTCCAGGAAGGAAAATACAACAGACAAGCTGACAAAAAAGGAAGGACAGAAAGAAAGAAAGAAGGGAGGGAGAGAAGGAGAAAGCACAGAGAGGAGGAAGTCATTAAAAAGAAAGAAGGAAGATCATGGGGGGGTGAGGTCTGTGTGTGGCATGGGGGGGGTGTATGTGTGAGATAGAGAGAGAGAGAGAAGATGAGAGAGAGATGACAGAGTACCTCCTGACAATCTAATTCCAGTCCCGTGAGGCCCACTGTTTCTTGTTCTAGAAATCAATGAGATTGTTTGTCATGTTTATAAAATAACTAAAATCTGCCCCCATCCATATATGAGCAAATTTTATTGGGTTTATTTTCCTTGAAACTCAAGTTCCCTAACTTATCTTTCTCTCTGCACACTGAAAACTAAATCTGAGGCCTAAGATTATCCTTATTTTCCTAGCTAAATCTGATATTTCGGTGGATCTTTTGTCAGTTGACCCTCAATATTTTATGAATGTACATATGTTTACAGCAAGACCCTTGGTCCATCCATCTCTTTACTATATCTACTTCTGTGTAGTTAATGAAGGAGAAAATAAACAGAAATCAAAGAAAAATTTGTTAGGCAACTTACTATCCACTTAAATTTGTGAGGAAAATATTTGATTTTAGTCCCCACCATTAAATTTCATTCATGGAAATAATTTTATTAAAAACTAGTTAGAAACATGATTTCCATTTCAGATCCCTTTGTCAAAACATTCTAAACAGCAGACTTAATTGCCATGAACTCATGCATTTCAAAGCAGTCTTTACTATATAAGAAATTAGTCATTCCTGGTGTTTTCTTTATGAATACTTTGTCAGTCATGCAATAACATCAGTTTCTAGAGTAATGTTAACATATCTTGGCTCAAATTAATGTGCCTATTTGTGTCATCTGTGGAAAAATAATTTGCTTATATGGAAAAGAGAAATAGAGTGAATGTATCAAAGAATGAAAGAGGGTATGAAAGACACTCCCAGATAACATGGTAACTATAAGTTTGTGTGTGACATTGATAGATGTAGATATATTTGAATGCATATATTTATGTATACATCTGTAATGTGTAAGTGTACTCACGTGCACACACATACGATCTTACTGGCTTGTATAACTCTTTACACTCCTATAACTTCAAATAGTCCAAACTCTTCAATAAAAGATAAAAAAAACACTTTAAAGAATAAAAACTATATCCACATATGCAATTATAAAGATAAGGATGTTGATGGTGATGATGCAAAAAAGCAAAGGTTATCTGCTTTGGATCATGGCAGAAGAGAATTCTCCTTACATATGATCAATTTATTGGGAAATAAAAACTGCTTTTCCATCAGCTAAAATTCTGAGCAAAGATGCTGTCAAGAAAAAATGACTTGATACTATTTTGACATACCAGCATGAACTGAAAAGCAGATGACTTTCACCGGTATCTGGGAACTGGGAGAAGAGGGACTGACTGTTTCACTAATAACTCCATTTCTTCTTCAAGCAAAAAAACTTCAATAAAAATATATCTTTTGAGACTCTGCATATGTTCTTAGTTGTGAATGGAGCCTGGTCTTTTTGAAATAGTAGATTTAACCAATTTTTAAAATTTGAACCTAATAGTCTCTTTGTGCTCCAAAATCCCATCAAGGATTGCACATTACATTTAGTTGTTATGTCTTTGTGGGCTCCTCTTGGCTGTAACAATTTCTCGGACTTCCTTTCTTTTTTTTTGCATGTCCTTGGCAGCTTCCAGGAATACTGGTCAGATGCCCACCAATTGGAATCTATCTGATTTTTTCTTATGATTAGACTGGGGTTAAAGGAAGACCACAGAGGTAATGTGCCATTTTCATCACATTATATCAAGTGTGCATATTATCAACATAATTTATCACTCTTGTTGACCTTGGTGATCTGGCTCAGGTCGTGTTTGTCTAGTATCTTCAATATAAAGTTACTCTTCTCTTTTCCCATACTCTGTCAAAATAAGTCACTAGGGCCAGGCCACACTTACAGTGTGGGAAATTATGTTCCACCTCCTTGAGGTCAGAATATCAACATAAACTATCTAGACTGTTCTACATAAAAGATTTGTGTCTTGTTCTCCATTTATTTATTTATTTATTCAGCCTCGTATTTATGTAAATATAGACTCACGTATATTTATTTTATATTCTGGGTTATAATCTAATACTACTTTATTGATTTTGTTGCTCAGATGGTTCCAGTTTTGATCAGGGAAAGCTCTTTCAGTTGGCTTCTGTGTGTCTGGGACATACCCACATCATTGTTGGAGCTTTCTCCCCAGCACTTTCTTATTCTCATCCATATCTTTTAATGGCTTGATAGCTCATTTATTTTTTATTCCTGAATAACATTCCATTGTATAGATGTACTACAGTTCCTTTATCCATTCTTTTATTGAAGGACACCTTCACTGTCTCCAGTTTTTGATGATTATGAATAAAACTGCCGTTAAGCATTTACATGCAGCTATAAGTTTTCAAATCAATCAGATAAATACCGATGAGCATAATTACTAAAGCATGCAACTTTTTAAATTTTAGTCTTTAATATTTACTACAAAAGTAAGGACTGTTATTTTTAAAAATTGTGAGAATAGAAAATTGTATAAAGTAAGAGATAGAAATATGCAATTCTACTTTCCCAAACCAGTTCCCATATTACTCATGATAAAACTGTTATCACTTTGTGATTTTCATACAAAATTAGGCTCATATTAACATACCATTTTGCAACTTGCTTTTTGTGTTTTCATTTATCAACAGGCCACTGAGCCTCTCCATGTCAATTTGCATGGCTTTATTCATTCTTTCCAAAGACTGAAAAGTATTCAGCTAAAAGCAGAACCATAAATTGCTAAATCCCTCTCACAATGGATGCTTTTTAGGTTTAGTCCTTTGTATTTTCTATTTTTAAAAATTCTGCAATTTTAAACATACTATGCTTATAGGTATCTATGAATATTTCTATATACAAAAATTCTTTAATTTAGAATATCTGGGGCATAAAGCACACATTTACAAAGTTGATATATGCTGTACAATTAGCTTTCAAAAAATGTCCCAATCTATGTAGCAATTTTAAGTATAAGAAGTTATTATTTTAAAAAGATTAATGTATTAAAGCATATTCTTTGTCTTGAGAGGCCAATGGTAATAAAGTAGATAAATTGAGATCATATTTCACTTATTATGTGTAGATCTATAGATGAATTTTTGGCTAGAAAAACGTTTATAAGTAAAAATAAATTTGTTTCCTATAACTATTTAGCTATTTTTAAAAAACTATGTTTTAACAAAAATGTATTAAGAACTGTTGTAGGCTGACCTGTGTCTCTCCAAAATTTATGTGTCAAATCCCTAACTACCAGAACTTCCGAATGTTTTGAGATAGGGTCGTTAAAGAGGTGATTAAAATTAGACCATTAGGGTAAGCCTTAACCCAAATTGGCTGGTATCCTTATAAGTAGAGGATATTGGGACACGGGAAGGGAACTAGAGCTGCACACATGGAGCAAAGACCATGTGAGGACACAGTGAGAAAGTGATCATCTGCAAGCCAAGAAGAGAGGCCCCAGGAGAAACTAAATCTGCTGATACCTTCATCTTGGACTTCTAGCCTTTAAAACTGTGAGAAAATAAATTTCTGTTGTTTAAACCATCCAGTCTGTGCTATTTTGTTATGACAGCCCTAGCAAACTAACACAAGTCCTGAAATCACTAAAGCACTGTTAGAGGAATTTCTGTAGTTTCAGATCTTATTCCAAAAAGGCCTTTTCTCAAATTGTCAGGATAGTAAATTCTTTAAAGAATGGCCAGGGTTTGTCGGGTGGCCAGTTTTTGGCTGATGAATAGAAGTCAGTGAATTTCTTGGAAATATGGTCTATATTCCATTGAGAATTTCATTGTAAAATAGTAGTTTTCTAGAGTAGAAGAGAATGGTGGGTGATGTGAATTTAGTGTCTCAGTGATCTCTAAGGTTCCAATAGGCCAGCCTCAGGATCCCCATCTATCCACTTGCTAATCCTCCTTCCTTTTAAAAAGATTGTATACCTGTTGCCATGTAACTTAAATATCCACCCACAATCACAAACCCTACCCGACTTCCATACCCAGTATCTTGGCTATGTGGCATGCTTTTAGCCAACTAAATTTTGGCAGATATACACTCCATCAAAACACAAGCATTACCACATGTACTCACCATCAAATTGGTATTAACTGATCAACACATAAGTGCATATATAAGAATAACGTCTATTGGATGTTGGGCAGGAGGGAGGTGGGAGGGGGAAGGAAGGGACGGGTATATGCATACACAAAGAGTGCAATGCGCACCACCCAAAGAATGGACATATTTGAAACTCGGACTTACGGGGGGAAGGGGGGCAAGGGCAACATACGTAACCTAAACATCTGTACTCCCATAATAAGCTGAAATAAAAAAAAAAAGAAAACCACAAGCATTAAGAGGCACGTCATCTCTCTTTATCTTTTCCCTTAACCATGAAAACTGTTTGCCTCAGATAGAGGATGTTCCTTTAGCCTGAGGCTAGGAATGAGATCACATAGGGAGCATTCCAAAAGCTGCAGACCCACAGCTATAACCCGGTAAGAAATAAATGCATGTTGTTTTAAGTTGCTGAGATTTTAGGGTTGTTTGTTATTGCAGCAAGACCAATTAATAAAGCCAATTGAATAGATTAAGTCATTTGGACTTATATAACATAAGACATTAAATAGTAATATTTAATGAGTACTATATAAATCACTTACTAGGAAAGGTGAAGAATACAAAGATGATTAGAATACATTTATATCCTCCAAGGAACTTGAAGTTTAACTAAGAAATCAGATAAATAATACCTAAGTAGAAACCAAATCTGAATAAATTAAGTGCTATAGTGGCTAAAAAATTATTTAAGGAACTAAATAAGAGCATTTTAATGCCAATTTGGGAATGATTAATAAAACTGTTTTGAGAGTAAAATGAACAAATTAATTTTCAATCCAGATAGATTGTCGAAGGACTAATATTGAATAGAATGATCTCAGATTCTCAGGGCTGGAATTGAATATGCAGCAGCAACGTCACTGCTTCTCTAAAGAGAACACCTTGCTGAAGCAGACATTACAGAGCTCCTGTTTGTTCATTGTTTTGTATCTGGAAGATGCTGTTCTGGGTAACTTGCCTGCATTATTTCTTTTAATCCACACAGCACTCCTTTGATGTAGGTAATATCATCCTATGTAACAGAATATAAAAGTGAAGCCTAGCTTAATCGATGATCAACTGCCAGTAACTGGCAAAGCCAGAGTTAAGTTTGTTCAATCTTAAAGTTCACTCTCAGAGTAACCACAGTATATTACACTACAGAGGATTAGGGAATGTCGACTGCCTAAGGGAATCCTAATATATATATTTCATTGCCCTTGGTTCAGCTTTGACCTCCATCAAAACAAGGATCTGCAGAACTGTGATTTTGGATACTCTGCACTTGCTTTTGTATATCTTTTTCCCTGATCCTGATAACTCTTGCTCCTCTAACCATAGAATCTGCCTATATGGTTCTCATTTAATGTAGCATTGCTCTCAGAATCTTCTAAACAAATGCAATGTCAAATTTATTTCTTTGCTCATTTCTTTATGAAACATATTAAATTATTTTGGGAAATAAGATAAAACTAGATAGATGGATAGTAGATAGATGACAGATAGACAAAAAGAAAATTTCTAATAATTGAGACATTATATGAAAATGGGCTGATACCAAATTTTTTATTGTAACTACCTCCTGTACATATTTATCATGTCATTGTTGGCTTCGTAATTAAAGACTGATATTGGCAAATCACAATAAGTTATGATGTTTTTAATAGCAGTGACTTGGTTTTTATCATCTTAACATATTTTATCACTCATGCAAAAGATTATCTACTTACTACATGTAATAAGGTTGGCTGTGCAAAGACAAATAAGATATAGAGACTATGCATACAAAAGGAGCCGGAGAGCTATATCTATAGCACACAGCTCAATGCATTATGTCAAAATGGATATACAATGAAGCTAAAAGAGAAAAGGGATTCTTTCCTTATATAGGTGCCTTCCTTGTATCTATGCAAATATTATTGTCATGATTTTGTATTCTCTTTCTTAAAAGAATGCCCCCAAATTGTTTAAGTTCCAGGCACAACTGAACCTAGAATATAATCCCCAATAGAAATGTGTTATCCTGAAATTGGTAGAAGTGGAAATTAGTACAACCCTTTTGGAAATCTAGTTGACAATATCTGCTGAAAATGAATGTACACATAGCCTCTGACCCAGGATTTCTGCTACTAACATAAAAGAAATGGGTATAATTTTCTACCATGAACAAGTACAATGTATATAGAAGAACTATTCATAATAATCTCATTGGAAATTACAAAAATTTCCTCCAAGCATAAAATGGACAAATAAATGATAGCCTATTCACTGCGATAGAATTCAAAAACTACAACTATATATAGAAACATGTATAAATGTTTCAAACATAACATTGAGCTAATTAAATATATTTAATTTATTTATTATGTTAACTATTGGTGTGCATATAACATAGAGAAAAAAGTAACAGATACAAAAGAATACCTAATCTATGATTCTAGTCATATAAAGTTTAAAAATAGACAAACAATCTGTTGTGTTGGAAGTCCGGATAGAAAGTACCATTGGGAGAAGTGGTGATTAGATGGGGCATGGGGAGCTTATGGGATGCCGGTAAAGCTGTATCTTAACTACTTTCTAGAAATGTCGATGTGTTCATTTTGTGAAAATGTATGGAGCTGCATCTTTAGAATTAGTGATTTTTTTCTCTATGTTATATGCACACCAAGAGTTAACATAATTAATAAATTATATGAATTTTGAGTAATGCTATCAAACTTATTGCAGAGAAATCAGAGTAAAAGGTGAATAGAATAAGATATGGAAAAAAATGCAAAAAAAAAAAAAGATACTTCAGGTGGATTTTACAATATATAAAAAGGTGTTACATGCGTCCACTGTGGTAGAAGCAGAGAAGCAGGTGGGAGTGTGTTTTAGCAACTTCGAACACTAGTCATTAGCTATAGGAATATATTTCTGCAGGATACTGTGGCATTTTCTCTAAGATCTTTAAAAAATTGACACATCGGGGGCACTAAAGAAGGCTTAAAGGTGTGCTGATCGAGAACACTGCACCCCAACTGCCTTGAGCATGCTTAGCCCTTTCTAATCTTTGACACTAAATGAAGCTGGGTTGGGTAGCACTCTAATGAGATGCTTAAATTACAGTAATAACACAGTTTACTTTACAAAATCCCCTCAAAAATTCTGAAATGTTCTTTTCTATAGCAGGGGGTTTCTTGTTTACTAAGAGAGACTGTCTTAAATTGAATCCTGGACCATAGGATTAAGGCAAACAGAAAATCACTGATAAGACTCTGCAAATTATATGAATTAAGTTCATTATACAGAAACATGGATTGGGAAATTGAATGGGACCACATGCAGTGATCTACATCTCTCAATATGTAAGTTTGTCACCTCATGGAAGACCTAGAGCCTCCAACTTCTACATATTTGCACACATCGCAGAAGTTTTCAGACCTTTAAGATTAATAGGTGATCTCCAAAAACTCTCCTTTGTAACTAAGAGGCTACAACTCAGAGATTTTGTTTTTATTGTCTCTTTAAGGATGCTCTGTCTCTTTCTTCCTCCAATCTTCAATAAATTCAGGGATCACTACAAAAAGAGAAAAGAAATATGAATGAAGAATACTTCTTTTTTAAGCCCCTGTGGTCCGAGAAAGTACACGGTATAATTTCTATCTTTCTGATTTTGTTGAGGTCTGATTTGTGGCCTAGTATGTGGTCAATTTTGGAGAAAGTTCCATGGGCTGATGAAAAGAATGTGTATTCAGCTTTATTTGGGTGGAATGTTCTGTAGAGATCTGTCAGACCCTTTTGTTCAAGAGTTTTGTTTAAGTCTATTATTTCTTTGCTTATTTTCTGTTTGGAAGATCTGTCCAGTTCATTCAGTGGTG